>SRMA01025179.1:0-145320 GCA_007224835.1 Danionella cerebrum | reverse complement strand
TATATATATATATATATATATATATATATATTCTCCCTTTCCCCTCCCCAATTGTCTTTTTCTCAATTCAGCATGTTTAGCTGATAGCATCTCTAATGTTTAAGCTAAATAAAGCTGCATTTTCTGTTAAAGCTTTGCACAATGAATGTTATTTTTAAGTTTAAATATTGATAATTCCCTCCTTTCAACCTAAAAACCTAACCCCAAACGCCCAGCCCTTGAGCAACTGGACAGGCATGGAACAGCTCTAGTTTACCTGAAAGCAGGTGGGGCACATTGTGATGCTGAGGTCTGGCAGCAGTGAGCGGTAGAACTGCCAGCTAAGTGGTTTTGGCCAGCGCTTGATCAGAACATCCCTCCTGCACATGGACTTCAGGATGCTACGACCAACTACCACAGGAACAAATACACCACCACCCTGCTGCAAACACACAAATATACACCACTAAAAGTGTGGCACATTGGCTCACATCCCTGACTGAACACGGTTGGCAGCATGTCTAACCTCAAAGCTGAGTTTGGCTGTGAACGGGTCGTCCTCCGGGTTCTCAGAGCTGTCACCGAGCTGAAGAAACTGAGATTCTTTCACACACACAGACACAGAGTTGTGATCATAGAAAAGCAATGCTTGAGCAAACCCATCTATCATGAGTGTCTGTGAGTTACCTCCATTGCTGCTTCTCTGTACTCTAGGCACCTCTAGGTCTATGAGAGCTACAGCCTCCTCATCTGTGATGTCATCCTCAAGGAAAAACTCCACCAGTGGAAGAACCTCTGCATGCACACACAAGAACACTTCATATAACAAACACACTGGCCAAACAAACTGGTTTTAAAGTACAATCCTAAAGAAACATTTGGTCTGTAACAAGTTGAGCTGACCGTAAGACGAGGCTGAAAAGATGAAAGGCTGTTTGCAGTTCACGCAGGAGTTTCCTTGAGGGTTGAGAAGAGGGTTGTTGGTGGAACAGCGGAAGCACATGGGGATCAAATCCTGCACAACACAAACAGAGAATGACCCCTGCACCCACCCTGGGACGCGGACAATAATTTGGACCACATACACAATATTGGACTCACACATTCTCTTATTCTCAGCATTACACATATCCGCCTTTACTGACTATTCTGAAGTGACCATTTCATGCAAACGGACAAGATCAAAGAGCTGTTGAAGAACACAGGGACAAAACTGTCGAAGGAGCGCTCCCTTCTATTGGCAAGTAGGCATTTATTAGTAGAAGAGAAGGAGAATGCAACACTGATGGGGTAGAGTCAGCAATGCTCCTCGTGTTCCTCTGAATCTGAGGCATGCATCTGAGCTTTCCACTTTTAAATCTAGAGGGCAGGAAACTCTGGGATTAGTGTCTGGCCAGTGTCTTACTTTGATTACGTGTATTTTTAGAGCTTGATCTCCGAAGGTGCATGAAACTCTTGATAGAGACCAGGGTTGTCAAACTCATTTTCACAGAGGGCCACATTAGCATAATGGCTGTCCTCAAAGGGCCAGATGTAACTTATAAATGTAAAACAATGTACTCGAATGTAATGTAAAATAAATGTAACTACTCCTTAATGTTAAATAACTCATTATTTATAACTTATTCAAGTGACAATTCAGTTGCATAGAAACAATTGTATGCTTGTTGTTCTAATATTAATACTTTTTATTTTTGTCAGCTTCTGAAAAACCACATAACTCCATTAATGAAGGATCAAACTGTCCAAGTGAATAAAGAAAAATAGCATTTTTGTCATTTGTTTAGTGAAAAAAAACCCTCACAGACTGAAGACGATGCATATCGATCATCATCTTTTATCATCAGGCTCAAGAAACAGATCACAGATAAACTACTATCTCCGCCCATTTCACTTCTTGAAATTTATATTAGCGTGAGAAATTGAAGGTATGGCGTGAGAGATCACTCAAATGCGTGATTCTTACGTTCAATGTGTGAGAAACGGCAGCTCTGCAGTTTCACTCGTGAGTATGGATGCGGAAACACTGTTGCAGCTACCGTAGGCCAAAGGCATTGTGGGAAATGTAGTTTTTTTTAGACACTCAAAACTTTTAAGCTCTCGCGAGCCACATTAGATTACATGGCGGCAGGCCTTGAGTTTGACATATGTGCTACAGACTATTATTGTTTCGCAGGTCTCTGTGATTTTTTAGTGCCTAAATTGCTAGAAGTCCCGAATTTCGCACGTCTTCATTTGTTTAAAATTTATGTCTGTTAGGCGTTCGAAAAGTGGGTGGAGCAAAATGGCTCTCCAGCACCACCTAAGTGTTTCAGCTTATGGTGCGCTAAAAGTTGCAAATACATGTATGCAAAATGCATATATGCAAATAAAATATTGGTCTCTTTTGCTTATGTTGTACTTTAACAAACTCCTAGAGATTTTCTCTCATAGTAAGGCATATGGAGTGATAAATTGTGAAGCTTTATTGACTTCGTTAAATCTTTCTGTGCAGAGCGGCCGTCGTAAGACGAATTTTTGCCATAAACAAGTAGTTGTTAAGAACTCAATGTCAGATCTGGTTCAAATTTCCCTTGTGAGCTAGGAGTCATTAGCTGTGTACCAATCCAGATGTGTGCATTCTCCAGAGTGTGTATTTTTAGGGCACTTATGTCACAACGATTCGCAAAGGCCGCCTCATTTCAGCAAAAATCAAAAGGGTCCTTAAAATGCGTCCTACCTTTCCCTGAATTAGGAGGATGCATCGCGACCATCCTGCGTGGCCTCAGTTTTACCACAAGGCTTTGCGGTTTTTTTCTTCATTAGAATCAGCACAAAACACACTTGAATTTGTATTCATATGTAAGTTAACACGTTAGTTTGTTTTTTTAAATATTATATATTATACATTATGTATATTCAAGCATTGAATATGCTGGTAGTGATCGGCGAACTGTAAAACATGTTTTTATTTTAAACATTAATTGTAAACATTAACACACGCAGCCAACTACATGTTAACGAAGTGTTGGTGGATGTCATTATGTTTTAAAAAGCAGACGAAGTTGTTAAAACTTATGGAAACAGAATGAAGCTAGAACGTCACACTGGTTTAACTTACACACAACATAAAATAGAAAATAATCCCAGAGGGAAATGTGACCAATGCAAACAAAACCAAAATACAAGTTTTAATACAATGTATTCAAAATAAAAAAGACAAAAAAATAAACAAATAGAACTAATAAAAATAAACCCTAAAACACTCGAAAATATATGAAGCAACGAAAGAACTTACAGTGATTTTACAAATTTATCAGTCACAAAACATACATAAAAAGAATCACTTAAAGAAAAATACTGAAAATACAAGAACGTTTAATTCAATTCAGGATCCAAAACACTGATCCAGCTGGTGGCGCTCATGTACCATACGCAAACAGAAAAATAAGAGGCCTGACTGTCCCATTTACCAAGGGTATATGCAGCCTTTTAGAACCTGGATTGGGACACAGCTCATGTCTCAACACATCTAAATAGCAATCTGCTGTGTCTGTTATAGCGCCACCTAGTGGCAACACGGAATATCCCATTTTCTGCCGTGTAAAATTGCTATAATCAGGCAGTTTTTGAAAGTCATGTTTAAAAATTGGAACCCATATGTATGGGCCCAGAACCAACAACTAAAACAAGTATCCAAAAGATTAGTAGAGTTTCAGGCCTCTCCTCCTACAGATTTACTTTGTTCATTCCCAAACTCCATGAGTCTTATCTTAAGCCATATATAATGTTAAATTGCAAAGCTTGTTTGAAGTTAACTTTAGCCAAGTTAGCTTTAGCTCGGTTTTCCAGTTTTAGGTTATATTAGGCTTTTCCCCATCATGGGTGTTTGTGTTTGTTTTGATGCACCAATGAAACAAGAGGGGGTGATTCCAGTGTTTGTGTGTGCATTTCAGTTCGTTTTACCCTTCCCCTTCCTTTCACCATCTTGTGAAGGTTGCCCCAAACACTAAGCTCTTCAACAGAGTGCACCAGTCAAAGTTTTATCACGAGAAAGGAGCGTTGCCTGGCAGATGCTAGTCCTCCACATCGAGTGAAGCCAGCTGATGTTGCTTGTGCACACACATACCTCATTGTCCCTGTAGGGTTTTGCACGGACACACAGACTGCTCAACTCAATCTTCTCCTGGAGTGCTGCTGGGATCTTCAAACTCTGCAGCTTCTCAAACGCGTGCCGTGCCACCTTAAATACACCCAGAGCTTTACTCTGCCTGGCCAGAGCAAACAGCGTGTCTCTGAACACAATGATACGTCAAGGAAAACAACCACGACATTTTTATTTGCAGACAGGGAGCGAGACAGGGAAAAATCGATTGAAATCATCTTTAGTATGAACTTCGGTTTAATGGTTCTGAATAGTTTGTGAATAAGAAGAGGCCAGACAGTTTGGGGGCCATATACACCAACAAAAACATTTTTTGCGACAACGAGACGTGATCGAAAACCATTGGTGCCAGTGGGAGCTCACACATCTGACCGAACGAGTGGTGCCAACGGAAAAGAGTTTTAGATTGAGAGATCAGATCCAATGAAATCGACCAATAAAAGCTGGCTCTTTTGATGATGTGAGTAGGACAAAAAAGAGCCACTTGGTGGGGCTCATCCCACATTTTCAAAACGACTTCGTAAAGAAAACAGGGAAGGAACAACGTGCTACGAATCCTCTCCACATTTTTGTCAATCAGCTCTCTGTGATCAACAGAATAAACGCTCGGCATTCAAGATTGAGCACGGCTGAGTGTTGAAAATCCCCTACTTTCACAATAATTACATAACAAACCTAAAATAAAAGTACATTTGTTCTTTATTACTGCCAAAAGTTTTATGTTTTATAGCAAAAATCAAAAGTGTTGAGACAAAATAATAAAAGAAAAGCAAAGACAAGGTGAAAACATCTGAACTTCCCCTAAACCTTGTACACTGATCCAATTATACCATTTTGGCATAAAAAAAATCTATTGTACATCCAAGGGTTATCTTGTCTTTTAACCACTAGATGGCACTGATGGTGTCTATAAAACGAAACTGAAAGACAATCGCACATTTACCTAATTATGATGTGTCATAATTCTTATGATGTTCGTTTAAAACCAAAAAATTCAAAACTTATAACATTTTGAAACCTAAACATCATATTTGAAATTAAAATAATAAAAAAGGTGAGTTGCATAATTCCTACTTAATTCAAAACAGCAGCTGTGATTGGCGCACACTGGTGCATGTTATCAGGTAAACCAAAATGTAAAAAATAAGCGATGAGAGGCGGGGGTACACCCTGGACAGGTCTCCAGTCTATCGCAGGGCAACATTCTCACCTAAGGGGAATTTCGATTATTCAATTAACCTAACCGCATGTTTTTGGGATTGTGGGGGAAACCAGAGTACCTGGAGGAAACGTACGCAAGCACAGGGAGAACATACAAACTCCTTCCAGGAGGGTCACCGGCGAACTTCAGACAGACAACCTTCTAACTGAAAAGGTACCCACTGCGCTACTATACCCGACTAATTAACTATTAGCAGCTTTTTCAATGCAGTTAATAAAATAGTAAAAGTGAAACAAGTTATACATTTTGCTTTAGAAATGCTATGAGGGTTAAGGTATGGTGGTTGATAAATACGGGAAAATATAAAAAATGATGGTTGATCGTTAAATGTGTGTTTTGGAAAAACTCATATCTGTGTGGTTTTATTCTGTTTGAAGATCCACTTGAAGCTGCTTTGAAAGCTTGTACAAGATGCTGGGTCAAAAGGTCAAACAAGGAATGCTCCTGAGGACATAGGACCCTTAACCCTCAAGGAATTATAGAACTCACCATTTGTATAATTTTCTTTTTAAACATAATGTGTAGGTTTCAAAAATGTTGTAAGCTTTGAAATTTGTAGTTTTAAACGAACGTAACGAGAGATAATTTGAAAGATAATTCA
The DNA here is from genome assembly GCA_007224835.1 of Danionella cerebrum. Classification (NCBI taxonomy): domain Eukaryota; kingdom Metazoa; phylum Chordata; class Actinopteri; order Cypriniformes; family Danionidae; genus Danionella; species Danionella cerebrum. The sequence goes on along the minus strand of SRMA01025179.1, from coordinate 139,374 downwards.
AATTAAAATGTGAAAAAATGTGCAATCGGTACCATTTTTCAGACCCCAAATAATGGTGAAATAAAAGGGATAACCTTTGGAAGTACAATAGATGTTAGATGGGTTGTGTTTAGCATTTTTATTTAGATTATCAACACTTTTTATTTTTGTTCAAAACATAAAAACTGTCCGTTCTCAATTTTGGGGATTTTTGCAGTAAAAAAAATGACAAAATGTAATAACCGGAATTTATTTTTTTTGTACAATTTTAAGTTTGTTGTGTAATTATTGTTGTAATGTAATTAAAAAAATATTGACGGAAAAAAAGAGTTTTGATGTTAAATTGTTGAAGCAAATTGTAAAGTAGAAAGAAACACTCAAAAATTCCTGGACTTCGAAGGGTTAAACCCATGAACTAGCTGGAAGATTTGAAGAAGTTGACACTGGAACATATTTGACTGTTTCCATAGCAACAAGACTTGGTTTAAACGGAAGAAGAAAGGGGATGACATAAACTATAGATGAGATTACAGAGTGAGAAGATTTCCATTTTCTTTTATTCTCCCGTCTCTCTTCTTTCCCTGTTTTCTTCTCTCTTTTCTCGTCCTGCTCCTCTGTGTTTTTGGGGCTTCCCTGCGCGTGCATTTTTGAACCCGTCCCTTTCTGCCTTGTTTCTCCTAATTGTCTCCTCTCAGGTGTTTCTTCCTTAATTCTCCTTCTTATTTAACCCTCGTGTTTGCACCTTGCGAGCAGGGGATCATACTGTTTCATGTCACTGTTATTTTGTCTGGCCGTCAGTCCATCCTGCTTATTCCGTAAGTGTATTTATGAGCTCCTCCTGTGATTATTCTGTTTAAGTTTTCTTTTTCATACTGTCACCTCCCGTTCCTGACAGAACAACAGATACAACATGTCATCCGGTCAGAAGCCTTTGGCCTATGAATGTTTGCATTTTACACTTTTTTTAGGAAACTGACCAAAGTTCATTCTTTTTAAAGGTTAAAATTCCAGCAACTAAAAAGCAGCGGTGCCCAATGGACCCACATGTTTATTTAGCAACAGAAAAGCTATAAATACTCAAGGAGCAAAGAGCACTGGGTTGCTTCTGATGAGAAACTTATAAAAATTATTCAGAATTTCATCCTGAAACTCTTTATCCTGCAGTAGGTCATAACATTCATGAGCCATCAGTAATGTATCTAATTACAATCACTCAAATTACTGTAATTAAGTCGTTTTTCATCAGGAAATAGTGAGTAGATGTAAAAATGTACACTTTATTAAGTTTAATTAAGTACTTTACAGTTTACTGGTACATGTTCTTTTACAGCACTACTTTTCTTCAGCCTGCATTTCTTATTTCTTATTATTGCCTTCATTTTCTTTTTTTTGTTTTAATTGCCAGGAAAATAGTTGAATGTTAATTATATTTTTGTCTTTCCATTACACTCTCTATATCTCTCTCACTCTCTCTTTCACCAATTCTTTCTCTTCTCTTTACTCTTTTTTTCTCTTTCTCTCTCTCCCTCTTTCCTTACTTTCGCTCTCTCTTATATTCTCTCACTTTGCGTCTCTCTTTCTCTTTCAATCTATCCGTCTTTCTTCTATGCCACTCTCTCTTTTCTCTCCTCTCTTTTTACTCCAGCTTGCTCTCTCTCTCTTCATGCTATGCATCTGTCTTTTTTCACTTTCACGCTTACCTTTTTTCATCCCTCTTTTGTTGACTAATTACCTTTTTGCACAAGTTCTCCAGTCCCTGAATTTGGTAAATAACTTTCTAATGGCTCTTACTAGCTTAGGAATTGACACCTGTGGGTCAAAGTTGCAGGAAAACCAAGTATACAACACTTCGAGGGAAGCATCTTCACACTAAACTGGAAATAAACTCAAAGTGCTGACAGCTAACACGCGGAAGGTGAGAACTGTAAAATCTATTCTGATTATTTTAATGAGCATCTGGAAGGTTTCACTGGGAATATATTGGAGCGTAAGTGTTGACGGGTTTGTGTAAAGGATACACTTTGGATATACCCAGAGGAACTTCTGTGCTCAGGTTGTGGAAGAGGAAGCGAGAGATGTTGAAGAGAATCTCAGGCATGTTCGAACTGAACGGCTCCGACTGAAACACACACACACATTAAACATAACGTCAAAGATGGAGGAGAACGTCATCATTTGAGAAATATTCTGCAGCTTTCAACATTTTGAAACGTAGTTCTCCTTTTAGGGATGAAACTTTATATTATGCTCAGAAAACTGACATTCACCCCTCCATTGAAGCCTGTCAAATAAACATGGTTGTGCCATTACAGGCGCTTGTTATATAACAACAATATCATCCAGTTATTTACTTAAAATGGAATTTGACTTGATTCCTTAAAGTCACACATTCTAACATATTCTAACGTAGGGGTGGGCGATATCTCGATATTTAAAATATATCGAGATATTTTTTAAACTCGATATGAATTCTGGCATATCGTACATATCGATATAATGTCTATATTTAATTTTCGCCACTTTGCTTGTGTGCCTTCTCTGTGCTGTGCTTGTCCGCGCCTCCTTGCTTTTGTTTCCCCTCCCCTTGCCTGTCGTCTCAATCAAAATGGCGGCGCCCGCAACCAGCCCGGAGGCTACAGAACTTGTTGCAAAAAAAGAACAGCTGGCTCCATTATATGGAAACACTTTGGTTTTAAGTTGTCAGATGAACAACAGACAGATGTCTACTGCCGTGAATGCTGTGAAAGTTGCTGCCAACCAAAGCTCAACTAATCTCCACAATTCTATAACGCGGAGTGTAGAATATGAAAGACAGAGCGCAAGGTGGTGTAGCATCACAGAGTCCGTGGCATTTCACATAGCGGTGGACATGGCACCCATATCCGTCGTTGAACAACGTGGCTTTAAACGTATGCTAAAAACACTTGATCCCAGTCAGATACAGTTTACCGAGTCGGCATTACTTTTCGAGACAGGAACTCCCGCGACTGTACACTACAGAGAGAGCGCGGCTTGCTGCTGAATTGGAAAAGGTTACTTACAACAGAGGTCCTGCAAAGATGAGCTTGAGTTGAGTTGTTTTATTTTTGAATGAAAAGAAGGCAATGTGTATTATTTTACAGTTAAATTATTATTTATGTTATCAGGGATTTTGTTTATATCCTAAATGTTACAGGAGCACTTTGTCCCTATGCACTGCCTGTTTTTTAGTTGTTTTATTTTTGAATGAAAAGGCAATATGTATTTCTTTATTGTTTTATAATATGTATACAAGGATTTCTGAAAGAAAATTTGCAGTAGCACCTCTGAGCTTCAATAAAAAACGACTTTGAAATTTGTAATATTTGTTTTTGCAGTAGTTTTTTTTTTTTGGGGGGGGGGGGTTAAATCCTGTCGATATCGAGATATATCGTATATCGAGATATAGCAAAATATATCGAGATATATTTTTTGCTTCATATCGCCCAGCCCTATTCTAACGTGTTTATTTCTTTCATTTTAAAGATTACAACTGACGACTAATGAAAAGTCTTAGAAACTATTGTGAAATAATCAGCATTGACACCATAAAAGATGGCTGCTGTTCAAAGAGCTCTGTTTCCAAGCACATTAATAGAGAGGTGAAGGGAAGGAAAAACAAGCATACTTTTATGAGATAACTATTCCCTGGAGAGGATTGTGAAACAAACCCCATCCAAAAATGTGGACATGGGTTTCAGATGACCCCGACAAGCTGTAAGAAGTGCTCCATGAGCTTGATGTAGAAATATTTAGGGCTAAAGGGCTTTTTTTGGCCTTCTGTTGCACAAAGACCCCTTTAAGCAGCAGATTTAGATCCCGATCACACTTTCACAATCTCTCACCACATATCTGTGCACAGAATGATAGACGTGGTAGAGCTCTGCTAAGTGCTGGAAGTGATGGAACTTCTGCAGCATCTCCTCCTTCTGCTCAAAGCTCTCTACGGAACAAAAACACACAAATCCTCTGTTTGCATGTGATCTTCTGACATTAACCAAACACTTTCATTTAAAAAAAAAAATCCCCTTTTACACAAACTGTACAGAGTACAGTCAGACGCAGCTGATGTGGATTTTGGAAATCAAATATTTTATTAGACTCAAGTACTGTTTTTTTTTATGTAACTGGTGGAAAAAGAAGCTAGATATTCAAACGCTGAGGCTTTAAAAACATCACACAAGCGAAATGTACGGCAGTTGTTCTGTAAGGGTACCTGCTGTCCTTAATATTTCAACTGGGTGCTTCACCTAATAATCCTTAAACAACTTTATATTCGAGACTCAAATTTTGCTGTAGACATGTTCAAAGTATTAAAATGCATGTACAAAACACAAGCATTTTCACAAATTGTAATTAAGAGGTAAATAAAAAGAATTACAACGATCAAGCATTCACCAAAAAGAACATGAAAGAGCCACAAAGAAGGAATTAGCTATTACTGAAGCAATAAAAGTTATGAAAATGTGAGAGAAACGTTTACATTTATACAGAACATAAATATATATGTAAAATAATGTATTATTATAGTAGGTGCTTGCACCCTTCAAATATTATTATATTATGAGAAAATATATGGGATTCAGTTCACCCCAAATTCATTACTGCCCTATTTGGAGTAATTTGTGAGGATATGCGATCTGTGATAAGGAAATGCGAACAGTGGTTTAGATCATTACTGGCCAGACGCTTGATTTTACTACAGGAAACTACTTGACCCCCTCCAAAGTATAATCGATGGATTAGTGAGGTACTGAATGTTATTCAGCTTCAGAAGATTAATTTACCACACGAGGCTCCAAACAAAAATGTTATAAAACATGTTGAAGAGCTTCACTTTACACCCAACTAACTTTTTTTTCTCTCTTCATACAAACAAATATTTGTAATATACATATTTAGATGTATTTGTATCTTCATTTTGTAAGCAAATCGTTGCAGTTTTTCAGTATTCTTGACTTCATGCTAGATTCCGTCCCTTCAATGTTTAGTGTTGGGATTAGGAAACACGTGCCAAACATTTGCCTGCTTTTATTATCATGTTTTGTTTAAATGCCAATAAAGAAAGTATTAAAAAATAAATAAACGTATATGTGAACACAGTATATGGTTCTGTGTGCCCTCTAGTGGTGAAACCTAAAAAAATCACACTTCCTTCTAATACCTGTATATTACTATCAAAAATTAGTGTGGACATCGCACATCCACATCAGCATATCAAAATGATTTAAATAATTTTCTTAATTAAGTCATTAGTCAACTAACTAACTGTTATTAAAAGTCTTATCAATTAATCTCAAACAATTAATGTCAACCAAATTAATAATACATTTTACGTACAAAACATTCATCGATTCAAGAAGTGAAGAGAAAAAAAGCTAGCATTAGCATCCTGGTCAAGTGTCAAAGGGACAGTCAAATCTATTACGTTTTTTTAAGCAGTGGGGGAGCCGACCAGAAACAAGCAAAAGATTTAGATTTGGCAAATCATCTGGGTGGCAGTAGCAAAACAAGTTCAATAAAGTTGTTAACGATTCATAGATTCTGTTTTAAGATCCAAACGCTCTTAATTGTGTGCTAAATTTGTGTTTTGAAGTGGTCAAGCTGCAACACTATTTTTGTAAGAGTATGTCTTCCTCCGCATTTGCTGAAACACACTATGCACAGTGAACAGGATCGCTTAGGGACTGTCTGCAAAGTGCCAAACCGAAAATATTTTTTTTTTCTCCAAAAAAAATGGTTAAGAACTCTAAAATGCTCCATTATAACCACAATCGAGCCACACACCTTTGCTAAAAAAGGTTTTATCATATTAAAATACAAACAAGGGATATCAGAATTTATTAAGTACAGTATTTTACAATATTAAGCCCAAGTTCTCTTCAAAACCCTGAAAACGTTACACTTTTCCTAAAAGCCAGAAATGGCTCAAATTAATGAATTAAACCAAAATCAGGTAATTTGACCAGAACATTTACAAAAGTTCAGAAAACTACATGACTGACTTGTCTTTTATCGCTTTAAATGCACCAAATTAAAGACGTTCGCAGGAACCATGTTAGAAAAAAAATCATGAAATTGTGCAAACTGTTGAAAAAATCCTGACACAGGACATTTACTCTCTCTTTGACACTGCTGGAACACCATTCTCAGGGTGCTCCGCAACCTCCTAATGGACAAATTAAGCACTGGCCACTATTACTTGATTAAACTTACTAAAAAAAAATTCTCCTGCTTTAGATCACCAATTAATCCATCTAAATACTAAACCAGTCTAAATATCTCACATAAACTCTGTGGCAAATTCACTGACATTCTCATTCAAAATACTGACTTACCTATTGCAACATGTATTTGTTTAATGGTTTTTTGAAGGATATATTTATAATCCTTTAAATGGTTTATTCTACTATTAAAAGTCTCTGCACGCACCGGTGCGTGTGCCAATAACAGCATCTGTTTAGAATTAAGTAGGAATTACACAACCAAGCTATCGTTTCATTTTGATTTTAAAAAATAATGTGTATAATTTGCAAGATAATTTAAGTTAAAAAGAGAGAAAATGCGTTTACAGACCCCAAATCAGTGCCAAAGTGGTGAAAAGGAGGGACAAACCTTGGAAGTACAAGACCTGTGATAGGGTTAGCGTTTTTCAAAGTTTGGGGAGAAAAAAAAAGGTGCTTGAAACTGTTAATAGAGTTTCGGAAAAGTTTGCCTTGATTCAATTTTCACATTGGTTTTACAGTGTCTTTGCTTTTTGGAGGATTTTGATTTTTGCCATAAAACATAAAAACTGTTCATTGTCTATTTTTGGGGTTTTTGCAATAAAAAAGACAAAATTTACTGGTCGGAATTCTAATTAAAAAACATTCCTGAATGTAACTTGGTTTTTCTGAACTATCCATATTTAATAGGGCAAAAGACAAGAATTGTTAGCATGCATAAAAAGATGATGGAAGAGAGACCATATGCTGCAAAAGAATCTTGCCCATGTTCAAGACAATGGTACATCGGAGTTGTACATCAGAGTGCTCTGTTTCCTCCCTACTATGAAAAAAGGACCCAAGCAACACCACATTCCTCGAGTCGGGGAAGGGAAGAACGGGAAATGGTGGGATTAAGTTCGCTACACAATTTACCAGAAAAGCCTAGGCAATATATGAAATATCAATCGTTTCACACATTGCTGGTCGCTATTTTGTATTATATGCATTACCTAGGTATTCTATAGAATGGCGAATTGCACACGGCAATGTTCTGTCTGTCAAAGTCCACAATTTACTCCAGTGGAACTAGAAAAGATTAATTAGCATAAGCGCATAAGTTGTGTGCCTGTGGCGTGTGCAGATGTGTGTTGCTGGTAGTTACAGACCCCGTGCGATGTCGAGGCATTGCATGGACAGCATCCAGTAATAATACGAGGCATCGTTGAAACGTTTTTCTACCACAGCATTATGGGTAATCTGCTCCAGGACACGCAGAGCCTCTGTTTGACGGCCCGCGCGGTGGAAAGCTGTGGAAACATTAATCAGCAATAATTAACATCCATAACAGAACAGCATGGAAAATATGTATTGCTCTCTAAAGTTCAGATGCTCTATTGATCACCAAAAATTCTCTTTTGGTCTCATCTGACCTCTCCATTCCTTCTCTGGTCTCTGGAAATTTTGGACTTTAAACAGATCCTCAAGTGCTAATTATTTGCTAATAATTGCCCGTTTTAGTCTCCCCAAATCATTCCCAACCACCTGTAGCCCACTCCAGCCTTGTCCAGGTCTACAGTTTTGTCCCTGGTGTCCATAGCAACAAATGCCTGTCAGTCAATTCATGAAAATAGGTTTCAAGCGCTTGAGTCACAATATTGAAAGTGTATCAACGCACTGGTCACTGGGGGTTGTAGAAGTCTCGTATGTCAGTTGATGTAGAGGTGTGTTTCTAAAAGACTGACCTCTCTGTGCCTCCTCGAAGCGGTCGTGTTCAGCCAGCCACTGAGCATAAGGAACATACACTGCATCTTTAAACTCAGGGTGTTTCTCCACTAAAGCAAAGGCCTGGAAAAACACAGACATCTGTTGAAACTGATTCAACAAGCAGCATAACTATTTGTAATTACATTTTTCCAGAATAAGAAAACAAAGTAACAGCTGATTCCTGAATGCAACACCCGTTTTGGCCGGGAAACTACAGTATTTACCCACAATATAATACATTTTAAAAAGCTTTCCTCTGTAGCTTAAAAATGAATTGTTACTAGCCTCGCGAGAACTACCACATGACATAGCCTGAGATGCCAAGAACATACTCGGAACAAAAAAATACAGAGAGATGGATGAATGTAGCCAAAATGCTAAGATGTTCATGTAAATATCCTTAAAAATGGGTTAGCAAATGTATTTTCCTAAAGAACAGAAAGATGGGGCACAGTTTAAGATCAATGTTTTATTCAAAGGCAATCACTGTGTATTATAAAGCAAAATTTGTTTGAAAAAAAAGTTTTAATTCCCTTCCCTTGCGTTTTCTTTTAAGGCGGTTTCAGACTCCATGATTTTAGCTCTGATTTTGCACGCCACTTGCCAGAATTGCAGGCAGATCGGAGCTCGTGTACATGTGTGACAATCTCACAGTGTGAAGTATCGAAGCCTCGCTCCGTGAGAGTCACAGGCTCGTCGTTCGATATTTGGCATGCTAAATATCTGGAGCTGTCGGCAATCATGCAGTGTGAATGTGTTCTGACTGAAATAATATCTGTGACTATCTGCAGGCAATGAGAGAGGAGCATCCAGGTCAATGAGAAGTTGCAGAGGAGTTACAAAGTCATAGCAATAAAAACAGTGATTTCGGTTCAAATGGTGCTTTTTTTCTGTGTATTTTGACCCAATAAATGAATTAAAATCTTGCATGCTCTCTTTTTTGATAGTAATCCCAGTCTTGCACTTCAGTCTGGCACACGTGACCCCGCTCTGTTTTTAAAACATTTCTAAAACAAGTGTTTGGGTGCGAGTCACAATTTTCCCTACTCATAGTTAGTGGTTGTGTGAAGCTATTTATTGTCAAATAACTGTGTTTTTAAAATCATAATGACAACAGAAACTTCCCAAATGACCCAGATCAAAAGTTTATAGAGCCTCTTGAGGTAGTTGTGGATGAGGTTCTTTGTCTTCCCTGTTGGTTAAGCAGAACATTCTTCTTGGCAAAAAAAAGTCTCCCCCTCTTGTAAGTTCTTTCATGAATTTCACATTTGAGCTCTTCCCAGATTGTTTTAATGAGATTGAGGTCCGGAGATTGAGATGGCCACTCCAGAACCTTCACTTTGTTCTGGTGAAACCGATGATAAGTGGATTTGTTGTTTTGTGTTGAAATGTCCAGTAACTTCCCACTTTCTTGACATCTTCCCATCATTTTGGACCAAGTTCCCTGTCCCTTTGTAGCTCATACATCCCCAAATCATCACAGACCCCATTGTTTCACAGTGTTTCACTCCATTCATGTTCACTCCTTTCCAAATGTAGAGTTTATGTTTAAAATTAAACTTTGGTCTCATCACTACAAATAACTTAGTCTCTGAGGTGTTTGGCATATTGAAAGTGGCTACTTTGGGAAATTTATTTAGTAATGACTTTGTTCTGACAAAAAGTGCCTCCTTTTTGTTCTCCTTGAAACAGCCACATTTTAGCAGAGATCCCTGTATTTCAGCTGAAGCTTTCCTTTGCATCCCTTACAATTTTTCTGGCAGTTGTAGCAGAAATGTTTGTTGGTTTTAACAGAATCCCTCACTTTCCACTTCTTCATTAGAGTTTGAGCACTGCTGATTGGCAATCCCAGTTCCTTGGAGATATTTATTATCCCTTTAAGTTTTCCAGTAAATTCTTTGATGGCTCTTTTGCTTTGCTCATCGCTCAGAATTCAGAAATGTCAGCGCATCACTGGATGAAAGAGGCAAGGGTCTTTCAGGAGCCAGAAACTGGTTATCTTTAGCAGCCAGAGTAAACTTTTGATCCGGTTCATTTGAAAAGTTTCTGTTGCTGATTTTAAAAAAGGGAACACAGTTGTTTGACAATTAATCGTGAAAAAAAAGTTTTTGTGTCATCATTCATATTTTCTGAAAAATCCGAACATTCGGCCAGGGTATGTCAACTTATGAGCCCAACCGCAGATACATAGTCTCCTTGGATGTTCAATAGATGACGGTCCAATTTAGAGGATGGAGGCACATCAGATGCAACACAACAAACTTTTTAACCACTTCAACAGAAAGCACCTGAAAGAACATACTACCCCTTAGTAGTCCAAAAATGTTTTATTGGTCAATCAACTGCAGCAATTCACCGCCTTCAACTGACTTGAGCTCCTTTGCTTCTAAAGAGATTTCATGGATCTCTCAAAATATTGGCTTTAAAACACTGACACTAAAAGTCATAGATACACAATATAAAATTCCCAGTTGCTTGAACCTCATGACCATTCACAGCTTTATTCAGGGCACCCCAGCAAAATTAAAGACACTACTTGATACAAGACGATGGTCGAGTCGTACGCCATTCATCGGATGCATAAACATGGCAAATTAGGTATACATTAGCGATAAGCGGGCCTGGGAAAGATTGTGGCAGGTAATTAGCGATTGGGGCAGGTAAAGAAATTGTCGCTTCATTTGCAGTGTCTGGGTTGGGTCATTAAAAACAAAATTAAATAAAAAATCTGTGTATGTTGCGTGCAATTATATGATGGTGAAGACGTTGCCGAGAGAGAGGTGGAAAAACCGCACCAATCTCAAGAGGCACCTGACGGCTCACCACCATGCTATTTTTTTAAAGGTAAGTTTAAACCGCTCTTTGTTTACATTATATAAATACGATTTAATTAGAGAACTAACCAGATAAATTCATGGCCAGCTTAAAGTTTTGCACAAAAGTCCAGGCCAAAACAGCTGCTAACTTTATTAGCAAACGTTTGTCTATAGTCTGTTAGCTGCGCGTGTGTTATTACCACATTTGTGTTTGCAGCATTAATTATTTCGTAGTTTCCAAACAAGCCCTTTGTTGATGCTGCCGCCATCATCCCCAAAAAGAACGAAAATTCTCATGTTTGTCACTGGTGAGTTGGGGCCGCAGACGCCTGGTGCTCTGGTCAACATTTGCGCACCGAATCAGGTGGTGTGGGCGACAAGACAACGATAACAAGCACAAATCAGAAATGTCTTGAACGTGTAACCGTCCACCAACAGCCTTGCTGAGTTGGACAGTTTACTTTCTCCAGGGGAGTAAAACACCTGGTGTGGTGTTTTCTCCTCTGGATTGGAGCATTGAATGTATGTAAATATTTATTAGTTGTGGTTCCCGCGAGTCAGTTTACATCAGTTGTGTCAGGACAAGACAAGACTCATTATCTCGTCAGTGTCTCGTTTCGGTCACAAGAAAAAAGTAATTTCGTTATTGTCTTTGTCTTTTTGCAGCAGTGCTTCTCCCTACAAGTGTCTGAAATGAAGGCTTCAGTGTGAGTACCTCGCCCCAGTGCGTGTTCTTCACATGAAGCTCCACCAGTGACTTCTGGTCTCCGATCTTGCTGTAGATCTCAGCAGCGTAGCCGTGATTGTTGAACTGCTGGAAGAATTCTGCGCAGCGGGTCAGGGGCTCACGCTCGGCTTTATCCAGCTTCCGTGCTAGATCGATCAGCCTGTGCGCACAAAACACATATGTATTACATATATCTGCTCAGAATGTCAGGCTAGCTCTGTTTTTTACATGTCCATCCATCCATGCTCTCCGATGATCTCGATGGCTTTCAGGTGTTCTCCAGCGCTCAGGTAAATCTCAGCTGCTGCTCGAGGCTCTCTGCTGTTGGAAGCCCATTCCGCCTGTTTCTGCATCAGCACTCTTGAATGTGAGGGGTCAGAGCCAAGGAGGTCCTAAACACAGAGTATAACGAGCTTCTGAATTGAGTCGCAGATTATACTGGTTGGACCTAATTAGGAAAGCCACACACCCGTCTATATAAGACGTTACAATGCAAAGAAACTGTTAAAGAGCTCCGAGACAGAATTGTGAAATCAACAACTGCTCAAATCATTTGATACAGCCATAAAAATAGTTATAGAAATAGAAACTGGAACATTGCATAAATTATTTTAAAATATTATTTCACTGTGTCCGTCCAACAAGTCACAACAGAACAAAATTGTCACGTCGTGATAAACTAGCGACAAATATCAAAAGAAAAATGGATGTTGCTGCATTAGGAGATTGCCTTTTTTCATCTATAATAGCTTACTTGCGTCTTAAAGCATGTAGATGAAACGCAATATTCGCAGTCATGTGATCTTGCTTTGGAGGCGTTAGACTGCGCTTTGGGACCAAATCGCTCTGTTGGTTAGTCCATTAAAGCCGCCCTATCACGCCCCAGTTCCAACAGAAACACGCATTGCATTGAGATTTATTTGGCAAATAAATAAGTTAATATTAAATAAGTTAAAAAAGTTTCCATTTGCTTTAATTCTGTCATGTGACAAAGCAAGGAGCTAATCAATTGTATTAAATTAGATTAATATAGTGTCTAATGACTGACATTTCCACGTTGAGTTCTACATAGAACCATCACTGCTTCTACTAAACACTAAGAAAAAGGTCTTAATACTTTTATTTAATCTGCAAACAATTCTGTATTTTTTTTTCTGGCAGTAGGGTATGGACATTAATGGCTGCAATATCAAAAACAGTGAAAAACTAGTTTCCTTTAAAGCTGTGGTTGAAAAATCCCAAAGCTCAGCATAAGAAAGGAAACTCTGGGAGCGGCGCTCACCTTGGCAAATTCGAACATCCGCAGGTCCGTGTACATGCTAAGTGCTCGGGCCTCGTGTCCACTCTTCCGGTAGAGTTTTGCCGCTTCATGGAACTTTCCCTGATACGCATAAACATCTGCCAGGAAGAGCTGGTTATCCGTCTCACCTCGCTTCTTTCTCTCCTGACAGACACACACAGAACACTAATTAAGACTCCTGGATAAATTGAACTTTTAGTAGCAAACAGTTTAAGTCTATTATTTTAGAGGCTGCACAGAAATATGTAAGTGGACACTCCTGCAGCAGGGGTCAAGCCATTTTTCTAAATATTCAGTGTACTTTGATAACAAATATACACTTTCAATTATCATTTTAGTGATTTTTTTTATGGTGCAATGTCCAAAAACAAAACTGTATAATACATAGCAACTGATCAAATATAGCATGAGTTTAAATCAACTCCCTCCACCGCCATTGGGATTAGGAACCTGCATGTGCTTCTTCTTCTTGAGCCCCTCCGTCATTGCTGTGGTGATGTTTGTTGCTTCACGGTGATGCTGGAATAGCCATCCACTCCCTATTTTCAAAATCCCACCAGAGGGAAGGAGATGCTCACCCAAGTTTTGATGGTTACCTGATACTTTTTACTGCTTGATGGTGGGAGTGGGGTTTAGGGTTCATTGTAGAGCTCATGTCAGACAGCTGGATTTTGTTCTCAATCCTGCTCTGAATCATTCACATGTCCATATATACCGGGGGGGGTTTTTTCTCACACTGTGAACATTCACACGTGTCCTTTTCAACAACAAAAAAAAAACCCAAACTGTTTTTTTTAAAATGATTATTCAGCACTGCGTGTAACAGTAGTGATGGGAAGTTAATTTTACCAACTCATATCTTTGAGTGTTGTTCAGGAAAATGAACAAATCTCTTTTGAGTCATTTAGCTAATTTTTTTTAATTTTAGTAAAATACCAATAAAATGTTGTGTGTTATTTCCCCAACACATCTACTACATGTGCAAATGTAAATACCACTACAAAATAAAAAACCTATAAAGCTAGAAGACAAAGAAAATTACTTCTAATCATTTAATCTGATCAAAGATGTGCCTCTCATCAAAAAGAACGAATTGCTCAAGAAGGAGCCACCACTAGTTCTATGTTCCATGATCCAAGAAGAAAAACGCTCAATTTGGCTGGCATTACAGCAACAACACAACAACTCAACAAACTCAGAAAACAAAAAAACCCCGGTTTCACCGTCCACATGGATACTGGCTGGGGAGCATTTCAAATACAATTCACCTTGGCTAGCGTTTTTAAAAATGTACAGTTACATGAAAATGGTTACATATGGACGGTAATGGAACTCACCTTAAACATAAGATTGTACTGTATTGATGTTTTCTTCAGCAAGAGAATTCAGCCCCTCGTGGAAAAGCATGTTACTAATAGTCCCGGCTACATTCAGAACATTTTTATTACTTTTACTATTTTTATAGTGGTTAGCACTTCTATCTCTGCTGACCTGAGCCCTGTGACCCTCACTAGGAGTAATGAAACGTGGTACGGAAGACGGTACGGAAGAACTGCTATTGCTTTACTGACAAATTTGTATCTCTGCTAACCTCAACTGAGTCATTTTCGTATCAATGAGGAAAAATCTAAGTAGAAAACTTTATTTCTACTGGGAAAACCCAAATGTATGTAAACATGCTGTGGTATGAGCTTAAACCTGCATCCTGTCTGTTTTGAGCAGGAATGACGTCACCCAGCTATTGATTCATTTTGATTTTAAATATGTGTAGGTTTCAAAAAAGGTTATTAGTCTTGAAATTTTGTGTTTTAAATGAACATTACAAGAGTTATGACACAATTTCCAAGGTAATCAAAATTTAAAATTCCTATTCGTTTTACAGACCCCAAATCACTGCCACCAGTGCTATCTAGAAGTGAAAAGATGGGATAAAACTTGGAAATACAAGACCTGTGATATGGCTTGTGATTTTTCAAAATTCTTGCACAAAACAAAGCAGAATGGAACAAAAAGTGCTCGACACCGTTTTAGGAGAGGGTTGCCTTGTTTTTTTTTGTTTTTTTTTTCATTAACGGTTCATTGACTACTTTGACACTGAGATTTTGGCAGTTTTGACAAAATGTACTATTCTGAATTGCAATTTGTTTTGTAAAATTTCAAGATATTTGTGGAATTATAGTGTAATATAATGAAAAATATTTGAAAAAAAAAAACCAGCTGGGGTTGCACAAAACCAGTTATATCAAACATTGACACAAAAAAATGCTTTAAAAATAATTTTTAGAGCAAATTTTAAAGTAGTAAAAAAAAAAACTTTCAAAAAGGCCCCAGACTTCTAAGAGTTAAGAGAAAGATTCACACCAGATATCCCAAGAAGTTTAGTGAAATACTACAGACCGCTGTGCAAGTCTGATCTGGAGCTACAGAAAATATATATTATATCTTATAATAAATGCCCCCACAGTTTTGTTTCTAGTCTCCATTGACAGCTCTATGGTCTTGGCCATAGTGGAGTTTGGAGTTTGAAAATTCTTTTCTCTCATTATTTTAAGGGGGAGAACCTGCACAACTGGTGAAAAAACTTTTTTCACCCCACTATATACGGCTTTACAATCCTAAATAACTGCTTGTGGCACCTGCATCAAAATAAATGTTACATGAAACATTGTTTAAAAAAAGATTTATTCTTTTTTTTTCGATGAAAACAGAGTGAGTGTAGTAATGTTTTATCCATGCACAGATTAATTCTTTCACCTTTCAGGTTTTCACTGAAAAAAGTGTTTTGAATAAATTATTTAATTGAAATATAATGAGTTTGTTTGCAACAATATCTGGCTGTGATTTTGGTGGCAATGTGAACTAACCTCAATGCTGTTGATGAGCTCCAGATAGCGCAGATCCTTCACCCTGATGAATGCCTGAGAGAGAAAGGAGAGAATGGGAAGAGGGAGTGGGGGGAGGGCGAAAAGATAGGGGGAGAGAGAAAAAAGAGAGAAAGGGGGAAGAAGGAGAGACAGGGGGAGAGAGGGGGGTGAGGGGTAGGAAAGAGAGAGAGAAAGAACAGAGAAAGTGGAGAGGGAGAGAGAGGGGTGGGGAGAAAGAGAAAGAGGGAGAGAGAAAGATGAGAGAAAGGGGAGAGGGGAAAGAGGGTAAGAAAGAGAGAGAAGAGTGAAAGGGTAGAGGGAGAGAAAGGTGAGGGAAGAGGTTGGGAGAAAGAGAGAGGGAGAGAGAAAAAAGAGAGAAAGTGGAGAGGGAGAGAGAGGGGGGGTAAGGAAGAGATGGAGAAAGAGAGAAGAGAGAGGGAGGGAGAGAGAAAGAAGAAAGAAAGAAAGAAAGGGGGACACAGGTACGAAAGAGAGGGAGAGAAAAGAAAGAGAAAGAAAAGAGAAAAGGGAAAGGGAGAGAGTGGTTCAATCCACTTTCAAATGATTCAGTTCAGTTCAATTCAAAACAAATTGTTCAGCTCGATTCAGTTGTTACCGTCACTTTATTAGAACTTGATTCATCTCAATACGTTTTCATTTAAGATTAATCATATTAAATTCAATTCAGTTATTCATGTCAGTTTTTTTAGATCATCAGTACTTTGTCAGATCCTCACCTTCTTTGCCGTTTGAAAGTCAAGTCCCTCAAGTGCTTCGGTTGCCAGATCTCTCCAGTCGCTGTCCGTGACCCCCAAGCAGGCAATCTGATAGGCCTCTGGGAACATCCGGCGCTCCAGGTACTGGTACATTGGAGCTGACTGTGTACAAGACATAAACATGTAAGCCTTTGTAAAAAAAAGCCTTAGATTTCCTTCATGGCACAATCATTAATAAGTACCCCCAAATATTTTACCACACTCTTCAGATGGTCCCCCTAGCGTTGCCTGATTTTAATCTGAGCAATTTCACCATTATTTACTGTTCAGGGCCATAACCCAGTGTCTTCTTAGTGTCTCAACAGTGTTTACCTTGGTTTCCAAGTTAGTGTTAATGGTGTTACCAGTGTTCACCAGTGTCTTCGTACTCTGATTCATGCCACCAGTTTTCCACCAGTATAATTTAAATGTACTCAGATTGATCTACAGTTGGAGCAAAACCATCACAGGGAAATCTTGATGGTGGACATTAAGACAGAAGGAGACAAGTCCCACCTAGTGTTACTGAATTGTTACCCCTGTTACCCAATTTTAGTCACATTCACTCTTAATAACAATTCAAAGTAGCCGATTAACTATAAACATGTTTCTTGTAAAAATGATTATGAATAACAAAAATTACATTTAAATGTAAATAGTAAACAGTATTTTGTTTTTGAAACCATTGGGAATCAATCATAGCCCTTCATGTGAAGAGTGCTTTTCTCTGTTTCAATGGCTACACCCAGTAGCCCTATGCATTCTTTCTGTCCGAGTCAAAACATGAGGACAAATTAAACAAAAATTGCTTGTAGATGCACATCTAGAAGATCCTCCATTTTCCCATTGAGACTGTACCTCAGGATCATGCAACAAAGTTCACCCAGGTTAACCCTGGTGTTACCTGAGGGACCTCGACAGCAGCCATGTTGTAGACATGCAGACAGAAGATCCTGGAGCCACTGTAGCCCACCACGAATCCCTGCAACTTCTGTTGGTGGACTGGGAAATTACTGGCCTTGATATTCAGGAAACCGGCTCCAGAGAAACATAACATGTCTTCACACTGGGTGTTCCAAGCCACACTATTAGCATTTGGCTCCTGTGAAAACATCCAGACAGACTTTGCATAATTTTAACAGAACACAACAACCTCAAATTCCCTGCAGCCTCCGTAAGAACCAGCAGCAAGCTTTCCTTGCTTGGTCTGTTTCCTTTATTGGCTGACATGTTATACACAGAAAAGCTACAACTGGAAAAAGTTTCAGTCCCTTTGGTCCAAAGCTCTTAATGGTAGCTGTTGGTATAGTGTTGGTATCCCACAGGGTCAGTGAAGTCAACAGGGGGGAACCTTCCTCCCGTAACTTTTTGTTCAGTAGGCCCAAGACATCTCTGGAGGGTTCAATGATGTTCCCAGGTTCACCCAAAGCCTGATCGCATAGCACCTTTCTCAACTTTAATTGATCCAGATCTCTTTACTGTTTTTTCACTTGATACAGACTTAATGGCCTAGTGTAGAGGGTGGCCTACTTTGTAGTAAGGGTAATAAATTCCCTGCATACCACGCCTATAGTGAACATTCTAGCAATTTTGGGATAACACTGGCCACCAGACCATGTTGTAGCCACTATTTCTAGAGGAAACACAAGATCCACTTGAAACATCTGACTACAGGATACTTGCAACAATAGGCATTGTACAAAGATCTTGTTGATTGCAAGATGGCCAGACTTGTAAAATTATCTTAACTGGTCAATGTTTGTAGTAGGTTGTTTGTGGTAGTTGGCTTTTGTACCAGTTTCGATACCAGTTCTCTAATGGCACTTCTCCACCAGATTTTTTGCTTAGCTCTAATTGCTACGGTTCACTATTGTCTTTCCAAGCACTCCCAACCTTGTAACTGAAATGGCTTGGTTTAGACATGTCATGACTCAGTTGGCTATGTACAGCCTGATGGGATGCACCTTGGGGATCCAGGTGCTTGCCAACAGGTGGCTGGGAGATCTTCTCCATACCACTCTTTGAAACTTGGTGGAAAGGGTAAAAGGCCTCTACACATGAATTTTGGATCCAAAGTTTTATGCGACAACACGCCTCGATCGAAAACCATGGGCGTCAATGGGACCTCGCACATCTGTGAGGAACGAGTGGTGCCAATAAAAAAAAGTTTCGGATTGCTATATAGGATTCATTTTTCGCAAGGAGGTCAACCAATGAATGCAGGCTCTTTTGATGACGTGAGTTGAACGCTAGAGATGCTCGGTGGTGCTCATCCCACATTTTCATAGCATCTTCGATCAGGAAACAGAAAAGAAATAACCCACCACAATTCCTCTCTTTTCTCCACATTTTTGTCAAAGAGCTCCTTGTGATCAGCCGCCAACAAAATAAACCACTCGACTACGTGTTCTTCTATGTGTTGTTTGATTTCTTCTCTGTTGTCGTCGTCTTCTTTCCTGTTTCTCGTTTGTTTCTTGTCGATGGTTCCAATTCTCTGCATTAAGATTCACACACTACGCTTCTTCCTCCTGACTCCTACACTACTAGCTGTCTCTTCTGTGCTGATGTCGCTTTGTACCACCGAAGAGGTACCTGTTTAGCCATACTGGACCTACCCAACTTTACCTCTAGAGTGAATTGTTGATTTTGCCCTCTCTTCAGCTTCTAAAGAAGCCTATTTTCTTCATGCTACCATCCAGGGGACTACTGAACAAATGACTGAATACTCAGACTCTGATAGCTTAGTGACAGTCACGGTTTGGTGAATCTTCTACTAGCCCTGGTTCTGGTAATTCCAATTTCCCAGACATAAGTGTCTCTGGGGGTAAGATAAAATCAGACATAAGAGTTTTGCAAGTAGGCCAAGGTGTTATTTATATGCTCCATGTACAAGAAGTTTCTTTTTTGGATGTAAAAAATGGTTGGCATCTTTAAGTTTCTCGTCATAACATGCTCCAAAACAGTTTATTGGAATTTTGTATTGAGTAGATTCAGGTGTGCCACAAACATAAAATCTTTATCAAATAAGGAAAGAGTCATTATTACCCTTAGTGGAAGATTCAAATATTCACAGAATCCAATGAGCAGACATAGAACCATGAGGTAGAAATCTTTCGGGAGACAAATTCACATTGAAGGAGTCTCCCTTTAATGTGCAGTTGGATGCCCTCGAGTAAGAATACTACTCACAGACTGCTTATAATACACCAGAATTACATCCAATGCTCTTTCCTTGAGTGTGCAGCAAGATCCTACCACAGGTATGTTAGAAAATACAGCAAGGTGCATTGTTCCTCCACACTTGGCAAGCAAACACACACACTGATATCGGATAAAACGTTCACTCAAATCTCACCTGGAAGAGCAGCTCTTTGCTGTGGATGTCATAGACTAGGCAAGTGTTGTGCTCATCAACTACAGCCAGTTTATTGCGTGAGGCACTCATGTCCAGACAGCGAACAGAGGTGGTCTGCTTCAGCAGCGTGATGGGGAATGGGTTATCCACAAAGATCTTCAAGATCTACACAAATATAAATATATGAGTTCTGGGATATCCCATTTAATGAATTGACGTGTTGCAAATCCATTGCAATATAATATAAATACTGAATAAATTAAATGTAGAGGCTCGATGGGATGGATAGACTACTTAGTGTAGGGATATAATAAGAGAAACGCACAGCTCCATTCTTGAGTCCCACCAGCAGCCCCTCTCGCCCGGGTGGCCCACCTATCACCTTGATATAGCGAATCAAAGACTCCATCAGCCACTCTCTCTCTCTGATCGCAGTAAAGGACAAGCACTGCAAACGCTTCTCCTGTAAAGGACACATAATAATTATTTCTGCTGCATTGGTAGCCATAGAAACACGGTCATGATTTTTTTTAAACAACCCCCTTGTTTCAGGTCATTGCTGTTGGCCCCCTCTTTAAAGCTTAACTGGAGAGACACAAGATTGTGTCAGTGGAAACAGCAGGTCACCGATGTGATTTTGAGGGGCGTCTAGAGTGATCTCTGATTAGATCAACAAGCAGAGATCAATCCCTGTTCAACACAAATCTAAAATCAACCCGCCCTTTTCCATTAATCATTTCACATTAAAGGAAAAGTCGCTGACAAACAAGGACATATGAGGAGTTTGGTTCCAAAACACGATAAGTACCATTTTTGTCACCATTTGAAAAGCCCGTAATCAATTTTCCAGCCCCATTTATCTACTTATTTCCAACCCACAACACAGATGGGGTATTGAGGAGGTAGAAAATGCTATCTGTCATCTGCAGCAAACGTTTGGAATTGTTTTTCTAGCAGATCACAGTCAAAGTCAAGGCGGGCTCAGTAGACCGGCAGCAGATAACTCGAAGTCCGAAGAAGGGAGTCCAATATCTCTGTGTGGGTTCAGACAGTGTTTAACTGATCTGTTCAATTTGATGCTGTTTGTAATTGCATTGATTTTTAGTAAATAATTGACCAAAATAATTGACAAGCACTGGCTTAGACCCCTGTCAGAGTGCCATTATTTTTCAATAAAATTTGTAGAACCTGAGACAGCTGGCCTCTGTGTCTTCTGTGTATTCCTCATGACCCTGTCTAATGCTACAATGTGTTGGTCATTGTGGAACAAGCTAATGGATGATTACAAAACCCTCGTGCATCATGTTAGCACCACTGAAAAGAGTTTAGTTGCTTAGAGAAGCAATAAAACTGACCTTCCTTTGAGCAGGTTGAGTATCTGGAGCAACACAGATAAAACGCTCAAAATGGCCCAAAAAAGAGAAGTTTCATGTGAAACTTGACAGTCTATTCTTTTTTTTCTAGAAATGAAGACTATTCCATGCAAGAAATTATGGAATAGTCAACAACGGTGTGTACTACTCCCTTCAGAGAACAGCACAAACAGGCTCTAACCAGAGTAGAAAGAGAAGTGGGAACCCCGCTGCACAACTAAGCAAGAAGATGAATCCATTAGAGTATCTAGCTTGAGAAATAAACGAGTCAAAGCTCCTCAGCTTATTAAATAGAACCCGCAAAACGCCAGTGTCAACATCTACAGTGAAGAGGCAAAAGGGTAGATTGGCAAGGAAAAAGCCACATCTGAGATTGGCCAATAAAAGAAAAAGATTAATACAGGCAGTGTTCTGGATGGACCAATTGAAGTTTGGATCACACAGAAGAACATTTGTGAGACGCAGAAGAACTGAAAAGATTCTGAAATGCTGCCCATCTTCTTTCTGTAATGGAGTGGTTAGCGCAGTCACACATTCAATAATCAAGTATTAATCGAATTGTGACCCCCCTACCTGACAGAGGATGATGTGCTGGGAGCAGACCACCAGAAGGTTACACTCCAATCGTCTGCTAATCTTCTCTCTCAGCCTGTAGTGCATGTCGCTGGGCTCTTCAGAATTTAGCTGATAGATCAGGATCTTCTCTGGCACCTGGATGGCCAGTCTCCCCCGGTAGATTGCAATCTTCTTTACCAGCTCACGACATTTAATCCGAACTAACAAAATTATTAAAGTCAATCCCAGATCCAAGCAAAACCTGCCACACGTTGGGACAGCTCTACCCTAGTTCACCCTGCACTCTTTCCACACTATAACCCCTGGGGTTAAGTAATCAGTGCAGAACAGTGTACAGATAAACTTTCATATGTTTATCTGTTGGGTTTAAATGTGTTTTAAACAAGGACAGCATGGAGTTCGGAGAGAAATAAGTCAGAGATGGCACCTTTTTGCTCTGTGAGGAGATGTTGTACGATGACATCAGTCATGCTATCCCTGTAGGCATAGCGGTCCTTGTACAAACCATGCACAGTGCTGAAGATCAGCTGGAAGAAGGCAATGGTGCCATCCTGACAGCCCAGCACCTTATGAGAGGGGCAGAAGAAAGAATACAAATTGATCTCAATTTGAAAGAATACAAATTGAGAATGATTACAAATAAATCTTAATGACTGCGTCTACTAACAGATGCATTTTTGACAATATGAGAACTACTCATCATACTCAAAAGCATATATCTGTGGGCCATATCCCACCGGCAAATTAATTGTCTATTGCCCTCTAAATGATATTTAATTGCTATAAATTTTGGGCCACAGCCACACTCTAATATTTTGCGTGGACAAACACTATATTCCTCACAATGCAACGGTAGTTTTTGAACTCACTGCAAGTGGGCCCCCGGCTTCATTATACATAAGCCGCAAAGCAGATATAAACTTTAAGCTGAGCAAAAAAATAAAAAAAATAAAGGCTAAACAGAAAGCCAGGTGGGAATCATGGTACAGGTTCGCAGGGTAAAAGACAAAACCTGTGTGTCTACTGTGTGGGGAAAATAATCTAAGAAGGCACCATGAAACATTTCAGAAATACGACAAGAACAAGGAACAAAGGCTCAAAGAAGAAAAGAAAACACTGCTTTATTCATTTAATGTACTGGACACGAGTTTTCTTTAAAGTGAGTCTATTATGTTGCTGCTTTTCTACAGCGCGGCATGGTTCAGTTCAGTTCAGTTCATTTCGGCCTGCTTGCTTTTCCAAAGGCTTCGCGCCCCTCTGGCTGAACAGATTCGGCCCTGGCTATTCCCTGGTTACCACCAGGCCCAGGCCCGGATTCATCCCCAAGGTCTCATCTGTCCCCTTCCAGGACCAGATGGTGACCCCCTGGGAGGAGGCAGACCCAGCCCAGAGTTCGTTATGTCCAGTGTGAGCTCTTCGGATCTACCAGGACAGAACCCGGGAGCTCCGTTGCTCCCAGCAGCTCTTCTTATGTTTCGGAGGCCAGCGTCGGGGTTCCACGGTCTCCAAGCAACGGCTTGGCCACTGGCTAGTGGAGGCTATTCGACTTGCTTATGAGGCGTGTGAGATTCCCTGCCACGGCATTGCCGCCTCGTGGGCGTTGGCCAGAGTGGTCTGACTCGCCGACATATGTAGAGCAGCGGGCTGGTCTACACCCAGCATTTTTGTCAGGTTTTACAACCTTGACGTTGGCTCTGTTCCCTCTGCGATCCTGAGTGGTGGCAATCACCCTTAGGGAACGGAGCGGGTGTAAGCTTGCAGTACTCTCCTTTCCCTTCGGCCCTTCGGGGGCTCTCCTATTCTTCCCCCTCCAGCATCTGACTTAGCGCAGCAGTCAGCTCTGCTAGGTTCTGTAGTGGAAGCTTTGCCTCTGCCTGGCCCCTGAAAACTAGGGTCCAGATCTGGGAGTCCCCCTTTTGGCCCTCCCTTTCTATGTTTTCTATATAGCTCCCCCTCCAGGCGGCTAGTATGAACCCGTCCCATTACCCCCCTGCCTTGGTGAGTAACGATGACTTTCCGTTCTCTACCGATTTTGTCTTGCAGAACGATGACCCGCTGGTAGTCCTTCTGGCCTCGACGCGATCTCCGCCACTCCTCCCTGCGGGTCGAGGGGTGCCTCCTTCTGGTTGTCTTGCCTCAACCTAGGACAACGCTTTCATTGATGGACGACTTCCCGTCAATGATAATTCCGGGCAGGGGCAGAAGGAGTTCCCATTCAGGTAACCACGGCCTTATACTAACCCCTTTTGCGTTTAGTGCCGGCCTGTTGGACTTTGGACATGGCCCTTTATAGAGGCTCCCATTCAGTTGGTCTAATCCCGACTAACGTCTCTGGGACCAACTGAAAGGGAACGTCTAGGTTACTTGCATAACCCCACTTTCCCTGAATAGAGAACGGAGACGGTACCCTTCGCCATGCCCTATAAGTCATGGATCTGAGGTGCCGGGAGGTAAGTAGGTCCGGTCCCTTGGAAAATCCCATACTGGGGCGTAGGTCACGCCCGGCTTTATACCCGGCTGATTGCAAATCAATCACCTACGCCTGCAAATTAATTTGCCTGTTAAAGTGTTCGGTCAGTCGCTCTCACAGGGATTTGCTCCCATTCAGTCGGTCTAATCCCGACTAACGTCTCCGTTCCCTATTGAGGGAACGTGGGGTTACGCAAGTAACCTAGACGATATCTGGAAAACAACAATAGATCCCGAATAGAAAATTCTTGCATTATGGGTGTTTTACACAGCTTTCCAGCTTTTTGGTGAGAAGTTGTGAGCCGGTAAAAATACGTAGACTTTGTGTGACTGGAACAAACTCGACTGGAACAAATTCAATGATGCAAGCTATGATGACTCTCTCTCAAAAATATATTTTCCCTTGAATTACTGAGAGTCATAAGAAAACAGTGCTTTATTCATTTATTCATTGCATAATATACACTGTGTTAGTTCTTGGTTCATATGTCCAATCATTTCAAGATGTTTTAATAAATATTGAACCAGCCCAGCCCTCTGATCCCGATCCACCTCTTTGGGATCAATTAATTTCAACCCTTTTCAAGAAAATCTACATCCAAATGTGGCTTGGTTGTGGGATGGATCACAAGGAATCACTGTGTTCAGCTTTCAGTTGCTGGGAAAAAAAATCATCTAATCATAATGATACATTTTGTATTTCTTATTGAAGTTATAACAAGAAATAACCATTTAATTGCGTGTACTGTATAGAGAAATATCAGAAATTGAAGTCATTTGTTTCAGGTGAAAAAGAAAACCACGTTTTCCATCTTAAGATAATTTCAAAATGTGTAATTTGGCATTTTACCAAAGCAAAAACCCATTTTACCATCAAACAGACCCCACCAGTCATACAGGGCAATAAGGGTGGAGTGGTTTGCCCAAAGCCACAATGGCAGAATGGACCTGGCAGCGCTAGAACAGCCAACCTTCTGGTTCTAGGACGACAAACACCAACAATACACCTCTTGCCGCTCCTTACATAATATAAGTCATGACAAATTAGATCCAACTTTTGGTCACAAATGCTATGTAAAGCTCATATCTTTTTTTAAACCTGTGGCTAAAAAGAACCAAAAGACAGTAGCACGTCACAAAGAGATTAAGATTCCAGTCTTCCATGTTATAAACCACTTACGTCTATGATAACCGTCCACCCCATAATGCCCACCCCATAGCATAGTCAAAAAAGCTTTAACCTTGGAATGTTTTCCAGAACGTTGTCACGTTATAAACAATTTGGTGTATTTCACTAGTTTTTGCTTTATGTTTACTAGTAGCAACACACAGGAAAACATTCATTCATTTTCCAACCCTAGGAGGAGTGTCCGGGTGTGCCCAAGCTGCTTTCACTCATTCGATGTTGCGCCCTGAGAGAAAATGCAAAAGTTCACTGCCACTGTCTAGCACTCACCTAATGTTGGACTTATTTATGTGACCGGCACGGATGGCACACGACACATGACTTAATCCGTTCCTGGAGCACAGTGTGGACACCAAACATTTAAAAGTGTTCTGTTGATGTACAGATTAAAATAGATGTTCAACATAAAGAAATATTGTGCTGTAGTCTTTTCCCTGAATCTGTCATGTTCTTGACTTCTGTAATATGAATATATTCCTTTTGACGGAAACTGTTCCTAAATATTAAACTATAAAAACTATTTAAAAACAATATCAAAACATTGTTCATGAATATTGTCAGTACCTCTTATGAATCTTATGTCAAATTAATTTGAACATTAAAAATTAATTAACTACTAATTTATGATTGTTATAGCAGAATTAATTGTCGACGTAATGTAATAAACAACAAAAACCGAACTACGCCATTTATGATTAGTTGTTTGTACCCTCATTCTATTATTAATGCGTACTCTAACGCAAAAGCATTAATTAGCGTTAATAAACACAGAGTGAGTGATAGTCATGTGTCGAGTGCTATCCAATAGTCCGAGAGTGCCAGTCGAGTCACGAGTTAGAAGTCACGTGCTAGATCCTTCAGTTTTGTTTAACAGACCCCAAATCAGTGCCATCAGAAGAAGGTATAACTATTGGAAGTACAACACCTGTGATATGGTTTGTGTTTTTTAAAGTTTCAGTGTAACAGTGTAAAAGGGATTTATGAAGAGGACTCTCAACATTTTTTTTCTCTCAACATTTTGGTTTTCGATTCGTTTTCAATTTTTTAGATTTTCGCAGAAAATTTTGAAATTACATTTTTTTAACAATTTCAGGTTTTTGTGTATTTATTGTGTAATCAGGGCTCTAGACTAACTTTTTGCACTGGTTGCACTGGTGCGCCTAAATTTTTTTCTTAGGTGCACCAGCACAAAAGTTAGGTGCACCCAAATTTTCAACTGCATCACATTTAACACCGCATTTTCACAAGTTCACTTTTTTTAGTTCTCTATTTATTATTTTTTTTAAATCACTGTCCATAGACAATATTGACTTGTAAATGATTAACTCGCGTAACATCATTGCTGTACGTCGGGTTTACGTTCAAGCCATTTTTCTTCATAAGAATTATTTCGGACTTGAATTTAGTGAAGGGGAGTTCTTCTTTTGCAATATTGTAGGCAACGTTAAACTTAATTCTCATCTCGGCCTCGTCTGATGATCTGTTTGCAGCTGCCTGCCGCTGTAAAGGTAGTTCACATCGAACGTGGTTCGCGCGGTAAGCGCGGAGGGTTTCCATGTTAAGTCAATGCAAAGACGCGTTTGCGCGCGTCTGAGGCTTCAGCGGCGCGGTAAACGCGAATTGAGAGGCGCGCTTGCCGCGATAGGCGCGTATTGAGCCGCATGAATGGGTGATACGCGTGTTGTGAGCCGCGCGCAGGAGGCGGAGCGGCCGTAGACGGAGTTTCGTTTTTTTTCCCACTCGAACGACGGGTCGCACCGGTGCAACCTTTGATTTTTTTTCATTGCGACCAAATTGGTCGCACTCTAGATCCCTGGTAATGTAATGAAAACAATATCTGTAAAAAACTGAAGCTTGGGTTATATTAAAACAATGATATCAACCAGTGCCACAAAAAAACTGTTTTCAATTGAATTTATAAGAGCAAATTATCAAACGCTTAAAAAAACTTCTAAAGGTTAATGAGCACAATCTTTATAAACAATTAATAAAATTAAGGTAGAAGCAGGGAACTTTTCAAGGGTCATCTATGGCTCATAATAAAAATGAGTTGTTACCACATAGTTTGCTCCAGGTTTGACACGTGCGGTCCAGACCCATGAGTTCTGCTGTGAGACAGATGCCAGCCTCACCCCATCCCTAGTGAAGAGCGACACCTGTCTGTCTGAACCACACAGAAGCATGTACTCTCCACGGGAGAAGAAGCTCACACAACAGGGGTCGAAACCCAGGGAGCGCTCCTTCCCCACCTGCACAGCAAACAGAAAGATAATGTAGAGATACTTTGGGGGGCATTAACCTCATTATATCCTCTTAACCCCCCAAAAAGTTTGCTAAAATCCCCAAGGAGACATTTTTGAACCACTTGGAGTGTGTGCATGGTTCTGGTCTCTTTTGAAAGAATTTACCTCGTAGTTTGTTTCTAAGAATCACTATATTGCTTAATTTGTAAATAAATGCATTCAAATGACTATAGTTTAGAGGTATTAACATATAAATACTTCACTGATTTGGATTCGTCCATTTGGCAGCCTGACAAAAACACTAATTCTACCTGTTGTGTTGATTCAGTGTTAAACTGATTGCAAATTTTCGAATGAAAACAATCTCAGCTTTCCCAGACCTGTGACATGATTAGCTTTGCGTTATTTCTGATCCTTAAACCATGCCGCATCCTGGAGCAGTATGCTCCAATGCAAAGAGGATTTAAATATATTCAGTTATTAAACTCATGACTGGTTGATAATGTCAAAATGCTTAAGGGCTCATGGCGTGTTGAGCCTTTAAATGGCTTTTTTAGTGATTTGTAAGATTAGATTGAATAAAAAAAATAAAAAAATAAAAAAACAAACATGGATGTTGTTGGCTATTGACTGCAGTGGTCCCACTACTTTCCCTGACCCTACCCCCTCCTGCTATGTTTTTTCTCTGTATTATGTCTATATGTGCTTGGTTACAATGGCTTTTTTTAACCTGCTCCACACTGCCCTCTGAAGGACAGTGCAGAAGAGGCTCTTTTTGAGCTACCTTACCCAATATATACCTATTTCTCTGTTACATTGGCCTGTCTACTCACATCGGCAATGTCTGTGGCTGCATGTAACAGTGTATGTGACAAATAAAGGCTACTACTACTTAATAGTATTTTTTTTTCACAAAACAATGCATGTGCACACACACACCTGCTTCCCACTGAGCTGATAGAAGGAAAGCTTCTGTCCCCAGTCTGCGACCGCCAGGATATCCGTGTGCTCCTCCCTGAAACATTCCTCCAGACGTAAGTATCTCCCAGTAGCACACAAAAATTCAAGTCAATGCACAACAAAATATTATTTCACTTTAGTTGTACAAGTTTTATTTACTCTCTTTTGTTCAGAAATTTCAAATTTGAACTGTTTTGGTATATGAAATAAAAAAAGTCTTAAACACAATTTTTTTTTATCCAAACTCTTTATAGGGTATACTAAATACATCGCTGTAAGGTTAATTAAGATTTTATGTTAATGCTAATGTTAACATTTATCCAGAGGACTTACCCGATTTCTTTTAAAACTCAAATCTAGCAATATTTTTTTTTATCAGAAACTATGTTTAGAGACTGTAAAGAAAACTGGAGAGTGTGACACCACCAACTGCCATTAAGCTAATATGAAGCCACCACAGAGCTCTCCTGGATGCTACCATTGACTAGTGCACATGCGACTTCCTGGTTGGGATCATCATGGTTTCAGAGCTGTGATGGCAGCAGTAAGTCGGCTCAGGACAGCGTAGCTGTCAGTCACATGACCCTGCCTAGTTTTTTTGGGAAAATTGAGCCATTGTGAACCACACGGCAATAAAATCAAAGCAAAAATCTTTGTTCACTTTTGTTCCGTAGACTTGTATTGGGCATCCTTCTGCAGTCGTCATTTGGCTTCACTCCGCAGGCCATGTGAGACTCACTTGGTTTAGACCAAGCAGCAACCCAGAGTTTTTGGTCATGGTGTGTTACAAGAAGTAATGGATCCTGCAGTTCATCGACTGACCACTAGGGGCTGATAGTTAATAACTTTCAACAAAAAATATGTTTATCCACTATCTGGGCATCCCAGGATCAGGCAGAAGGCATGGTCTCTCCATCGTGTCCTAGGTCTTCCCCAGGGCCTTTTCCAGACCAGAGATGTGGGATCTCGCTGTGCTGGTGCATCCACCATGCTCCGATGTTACTAGGTCCATCTGTCCTTGCATCAACTCCTTGACAGAATGTGGGCAGGCCTGGGACACTCTTCCGGGGGACGGGAATCTAACCAAGCCCCAGTGACTCAGCTAGCTTGACGGCGACACTCTAGACCCAGTCTGCGGGCACCTTCTGGGCCCCTTTTGGCCCCTGGTGGCTCTCGCAGCGTCCAGCCACTGCTCCTGGGGGAGGGAAATAGTCCCCCTTTTCCCCAAACACTTATCGGTGTGACTCTTCTCACTGGCTGCTGTAGTGCTTTAATAAGTTGCACCTGGCAGACGCTAATCACACCGCAGCTCGCCACTAGGGGTGTAGTGGTTCACGGTATGTATTGAACCATTTCGGTACGGCCTGTTCAGTTCAGTACACTTGCGTACCGTTTCGGTATTCGGTATTTTTATTAAATAATATACATTTATTATTAGCGCGATATTAAGCGCAGCGGAACAATGTTCCATGGCGAGTTTCCGCACAGACGCTATTGAGTGACGACCACGAGCAGGGGGTAGGAAAATGGAATCATATCAAAAGCGAAAGAGAAGCCAGAGCTTGAAGACACCTCACTACGGTCTCCTGTTTGGGAACACTTTGGCTTCTCTGTTAAAATACATAATGGGGATAGACGAGTGGAACCAAACTCTCCAAGACACTCTGCCGAACCGAATACGATTTTAGTGTACCGTTACACCCCTACACATCACACTACATTTTTTACACTACTTTTTGTGATAAAAATAATGAACAATCAACATGATTTCAACGACTATCTGCGAATAAAAAAAGAACTTTTGCTCATCTACTAGTCTTTCCGAATATAAATGAGCTTGGTAAAGGTCCAATATAGCTAACTGGTTCTGGAAGAGATACCACATCCTGATTCCCAAGACAACAAATTTTGAATAGTGACCCTGCTGTAACAGGATCGTCATCTTTACCCAGAAATGGTGAGGGATATTGTTAAATATGATCAGAGATCTTTTTAAACTAAATAAACACTTCAGTTGGTGAAAAACCTGGTCAGTTTTTGAAAAAGCCCAGACACATGAATCTTGTAATGCACCGTAATGAACCATTAAAATATTTGCCTTCAATCAGTTTTCTTAATAAAAGTTAAACACAATATTTAAAAAAACAATTAATTAACCGACTGAAAAATGTACATGGATTGAATCGAATGTTGCAGTGATTCATGAACATTTCATGGTGATGTGAGAGTGATAACATGACTCGTACTTGGAGGGGTTCCAGGCGATGGAGGCGATTGGTGATGCTAATCCACCAGATCGCTCAATCTTCACCTTCTCTTCACCATTCTTATTCCTGATACTGACCACTCCGTTCATCATCCCCAGAGCCAGATACTGACCGTCATTCGTCCAGCTGCCACAAAAAAAAACACACACTATGAACATTAGAAAACTACGGCCACCACATTCTCCAGTGTTTAAACTCATCAACCGGATCCCAAAATGGCTACCTCTAATAAAAATTCTCTCACACAGTGTTGGGTGTGGATTGATCTAGAACTACAGTTAAAAAAAAAAAGTTCTTCAGTGTTTTTTTAATGGTTCTTTGAGGGTGCTATATAGCACTGTTTTACTCTAAAGAACCTCTTAAACTCTTTTTGGTTCTTCATTGGTTCCTTTTTCATTTTTGCGTAGAAACTATGGCCTTTTCGGTACTTTTGGTTGTAGTTCTTTGTTGTTTTTAATGTGCTGAATATGATCATATATATCATGCCAAAGATTGTTTATTTTATACATTTGATGGTTGGTTCCCCTATGATTATGAGCCAAAGAACCAGATTTGGTAAAATATAGAACCTTTTTAAAGTAAATGTGTGGCGTTTTATATTTCAGCATCTCAAATGAATAACGCTACACCCTTGTCATTATTTCAGATATACAGTGGTGTGAAAAAGTGTTTGCCCCCTTAATGTTTTTTTTCTTGTTTGTCACATTTTAATGTTTCAAATCATCAAACAAATATAACAAGTCATGCGGTTTTCAAATGAGTTTTTTTATTTATTTTTTTTTTATTAAGGGAAACAAAATCCAAAACTACATAGCTCCCCCTATTAAAACACAACTTAACTCCATAACTCCACACAGATATAGAAGTAATGAGGCCACACACTGGTCCGATTACTTCATGCACCAATTTGCAGTAAAGAAATGACTTCTATTGGACCTGACAAAGTAAACTCGACTAAAAGATCATAGAAGTCTAGATGTCATGCCGAAGAAAGAACAAAAAAATCAGTCTTGAAGAGACCATTTGTGAAGCTGTGGGACTGCAGTGAACCACAGTAAGAGCCATTATCCACAGATGGCAAAAGCATGGAACATTGGAGAACCTTCCACCAACCAATTGAGCCAATTAAAAATGATCATGGTTGCGGAATATGGAAAAAATGGTCAGTTGCATTATAAGTTCAACACACCACAGTGACAACAGGTAGTCCATTTGTGTAAAGAGTCCTAACAAAGCAAAATGGGAATGCCTACCTTTTGTGATGTAATCATCGAGTGTCTTATACCATTGTACTTGTAACAGTCAATGTTATTCTATTCAAAACAGAGAATGTCAATGTAAGTCCTCATTGTTTCGCACGTTTGTACAGCCAACCAATCGCAGTTAAGCTTCATGCAGACTGACAGGTCATTTAGTAAAATGAGATAAGCTTTCCAACGATATATGGTTTGCCACAGTTCTGTTTACAGACTCAAGATAACGCGACTGGGCAAAGAGAGCAGATGCTTCCAGTCATCTATCTTTGCGCACACCAGTGAGCAGAACGCACTGGAAAAACTTTTTTTCCGGAGAAAAAGGCAAGTTTTTCTGTTAATGTTAGTAACACAATGGCATCTAAGAAGACATTTTATCATTTTGAGGACATTTTAGAGGAGATTCAGATTGTTTTAATGAGTGGCATGCACAAATCACATTGTTTTACATATTTTTATTTTTTCATTGTTTGCATTTTCTTTAAAAATGACTTTTTTATTGAGTAGTTTATCTAGTGGTATTGATTTGTATTTAAAAAAAATGCAAATTTACATCAATTTGTTCATTTGGTTACCAGGTGCCAATTTGGTGCCTGCCTGGACATTGTCTTATAAGAATCTCTCCAGAAAACACATGTTTAGATCCATTTTGACAGATGTATTGGTCCACAGTTGTGGTTTCTATTCAGTGTTGTCAAAAAGTCCACCAGGGACTCAAGCATTCACTTATTTTATTTAAAAAATAATAAAACAATTTAGGCGAGGATCATTTCTACCTTTTCTACAAAGTTTGTGAATCTATAACTTGAGTTTTGTTTGACACCAAGGACATTAATTTAACCAATAGCATGTGAGAGTTACAGCTATTTTATTTTATTCTTTTTCGAACCTATGCTCAAAAAGAGGGGTGGGTGTTAACAGGTTAAATGATAGTTGCATTGTGTTTGAATAAGATCTACTTGAAGCTGCGCGTGTCTTGAACTGGGTCTAAAAAGGAATGCTCCAGAGGAAATGGGACCCATTGGGACATGTTGGGGATACATAGTTGCTTTTTGATTAGCTGGACATTTCTCATTCCTAAAGCTAAGGATACTTTGTGGTTTTTCACTCAGAAAGAGGAATCATTTCACTCTGGAGTATTGATGCCCAGAAATAATCATTGTTTGTTTGAGCAGAATTCAGAATCAAACTAAATATAAATTGATAATTAAAGCTGCTAGCAGCGATCAAAGGGCTGAAGCACCTCTGGCACCATCGCCTCTCAGTTGCCAGTTCATTGCAATATGCATCATGATCAATCCTTATTCAGAAATGGTATTTGTAAAATTTACTGAACAATACAGGCCAAAAACAGGTCCAACTGAAGACACTTCAGAGGCTCCTGGGGCATATGGCAGCTGCATCCTGTTTATGCAGGCCATCCTGTTTATGTCAAAATGTTGACTTCCGCTGGCCGTCGTGTGCGCATAG
Organism: Danionella cerebrum; assembly: GCA_007224835.1. NCBI lineage: Eukaryota > Metazoa > Chordata > Actinopteri > Cypriniformes > Danionidae > Danionella > Danionella cerebrum. Next base: position 105,793 of record SRMA01025179.1, on the reverse strand, counting down.
ATTAACAAAATCAAAAATGTTTCGCAATTTAAGTTTCAGATGCCTTAATTTGATTTGGATATGAACAGAGGAAATCTCTAGGAGGAGACTGTTACTGTACGACATAAGCAAAAGAGGCCATTTTTAGAGGTTTTTGCGAAATAACAGAATTCCTGCCGATTTTGGAAATGCAGTCCATATTACTTATATTTATGACTTGGTATCCTACACCAGTGTGGCGAATTTCATTTGGGTATGACAAACTGAGAGTGCAACATAAGATGAAACGTGTTGTAAAGAGATATTTTGCCACGCCCACTTTTCAAACCCTAATCAGACATACATTTTCACCAGTTCTGACGTGTGTGCGAAATTTAGGGACATTTCGAATAAGTTTAGGCCCTCAAAAATGCACCAAAAGCCATGAAACAATAAGAGCAATTCAATAGTTCTATGAACCTTTGGTGATCGAGCCCTGATAACAATTTAAGATTCTGTGATTTAAACACTCATAAATAGCAGAGGTTGAGAACCATCAGTGTTTTTGCTAGAGCTGGGAGCCATCGCAACTGAGAACTGAGGACATTAGTCAGAGAGGTGTCCAAGAACCCAGAAACATCCATGTTTCGAGTTGCCAGAGTCTGTCAGACACTTGAAGGACCATCAACAGTCCACCATAAAACCTGTGAATCAAGGACTCATCTGCAACTTCATCGCTGATGTGTGTGTTTGCACGTCTATAAGTCTGTGTTTGCTTGTGACTCACCCGCAGCAGGTGATTTTGCTGCTGACCTTGTGTTTGGAGACAGACTTCTGCTCTGGAGACCACAGACCTGAATCCCATACACAGATCATTAGCGCTTGTTCATAAGATAAACTTATACAGTGATACCTCGAGATAAGAAATTAATCCGTTCCATCTCGAAGCAAGTTTTACATGTAAAACGCCTAATCCGTACAACGGCTCTCAGAAACAACAGTATAAGTAAGTGAAAAAAGAAAATCAAAAACTAGAGAAAAATCAAGTAACGTTTCTTCAATCCTTAAATCTACACAATGTTAATGTAAGAAATGATAATAAAACAGAGTAAAGCACAAGCAAAATACGCAATACGTACATAAATGTGAAACCTTACCTAGAGTGAAGCGATGTGTCGGAGGAGGTGGAACGAATGCAGAAAAAGTTAACTTTCTTGAGATATTTTATGACACCAACACGGTTTCAAGCACAAGCGGAGACAGGTGAAGAGACGCTTCAGAGAACGCGTCGCAGGATTTCTCTAACTTGATTAAAGCTTTAATCATCTGCTCTATAAGAGCAGAGCGTAGCTCTACACTCATTCTGCTTCTTCCGAGGAGCCGAACCTACTTACCTCCACGTCACCTCATATTTAGCTGACTCAAGGTGCCTGGCCAGGGAATGTCTGCGTTCCCTCCTTCAGGGAATGGGGGTTACGAAAGTAACCTAGACGTTCCCAATCAGTCGAACGCAGACATTAATGTTGAAGTATCGACTGTGGGAACCCCCTGCAAAGCGCCATGCACCGAGTCCAACCAGTCAGGCCGACTCTAAGCTGTGAAGGTTAGGTGTTAGTCAAGGCGCCTGACTGGGAACTCCTTCTGCCCCTTAGCCTGGACAAAGTCTGTTATGGGGTGCATTGCGCACCGGCTAATGAGCAGGGCAACCAGAAGGAGTGCGAGAGAAGCGTTCCGTCGGCTGTAAAAGGGGGCTCTACAATGTCAGCGAGTGAGATACGGAACTTCCAGGTTCTGTCCAGATAGAGCCTGAGGGCACGGACTGGACAGAGTGTACCCTGGGCTGGGTCTGCCTCCTCCCAGGGCAGGGCCTGCAATGTCACCGTCTGGTCCCGGAAGGGGGCCGACGGGACCTTGGGCGTGAATCCGGGCCTGGGCCTGATTCTCACCAGGGAGTCCTCAGGACCGAATTCCAGGCAGGTTTTGGCGGCGGACAAGGCCTGGAGATCTCAAACCCTCTTAATAGACGCCAAGGCTAACAGAAGGACTGTCTTTAGTAAGAGATCCTTAAAGTCTGTGGAGACCAAAGGGCTCAAAAGGGGGCATCCTCAGCCCATTCAGGACGGTGGAGAGGTCCCAAGAGGTTACTAAGGGGGGCCTAGAGGGACGTAGCCGTCTGGCCCCTTGGAGAAATCTCAACGTCAGTTCATGACTGCCGACGGATTTCAGGAAGGTCAGCACGCTACCGATAGGACAAGTCCTTGGAAGAGGACCATATGACGAACCGACCCCACTTCCCTGCGTAGCACACTCTAGTGGAGGGCGCTAACGCGTGCTCGAGAGTCCTCATCACCGCAGGGGGAGTCCACCGAGGTCGTATATGCCATACGTGTAGGGCCCATAGGACCAGCCCCGGTGCCTGTATTGGCCACATAGGGGCAACAAGAAGCAGCTCGTGCTTGTCCTCCCTGACCTTGCACAGAACATGTGCTAGTAGGCTCACTGGAGGGAACGCGTATAAGCGCGTCTTCCTGGGCCAGCTGTGTGCCAGAGCATCTGTCACAAGAGGAGCCAGGGACAGGGAATAAAAAAGCTGACAGTGAGTGTTCTCCTGGGAGGCAAACAAATCTATGTGTGCCTCCCCGAACACATCCCATATCTGCTGGACAGCCAGGGGGTGGAGTCGCCATTCCCCTGCGGCAGGTTTGAACCTCGACAGCGAGTCCGCGATCGTGTCCAAAGTGTCGGAGATATGAACGGCCCTGAGCGACAAGAGTCTGCTCTGACTCCACAGGAGCAGGCGTTGGGTCAGGTAGTGCAGGTGGCGGGAGCGAACACCTCCTTGATGTAAGCAACCGCTGTTGTGCTGTCCGTCCTGACAAGCACGTGACACCATTAAAGGAGCGGGCGGAAGCTCCGCAAAGCGAGTATCACTGCAGCTAGCTCGAGACGGTTGATGTGCCATCGAGATGTGCGTCGGGTCCAGGAGCCGAACGCTTGATGGCAACCGCACATGTCTCCCCAACCAAGAGGAACCGTAATCACAACCAGCGACCGGAGTACCCTCTTACCCAGGGAACTCCGGAGTGCAGGAAGGACACACCCTTACGGCTTTCAGGGATGAGGCCGCAAGGTGTCAAAGACAACTGTAGCAGGCCTCTGCGCCATGCCCAACACGGAATCCGAGAACGAAGCCATAGCTGAAACAGTCGCATATGCAGGAGCCCGAGTGGAAGTACTGGGGCTGCAACTGCCATATGCCCCAGGAGCCTCTGAAGTGTCTTCAGTTGGACCGTCCATCGAAGCGACGCCGCTGCGAGAGCGGACAGCAAGGCACGGGCGTGTTCTGCTGAAAACTGCGCCCTCATGTTCTCGTAGTCCAGCTCTAAACTGAGAAAAAGGGGTTGCCTTGACCGGAGTGAGACGACTTTTCTCCCAGTTGACCTGAAACCCTAGGCGGCTGATGTGCGCCAGCACTCTGGCCCTGTGTGCAATCAACTGGTCCCTGGACCCGGCTACTAGAAGCCAGCTGTCCAGGTAATCCAGGATGCGGATGCCAGCCTGGCGTAGCAGGGCGAGGGCAGCCCGGACCACCTTAGTGAAGGTGCGCGGGGAGAGGGACAGGCCGAAGGGCAGGACCTTGTACTGGTAGGCTTGGGCCTTCAAAGCAGAACCTTAGAAGGGTCTGTGTCGTGGGGCCATTGCTACGTGAAAGTACGCGTCCTTCAGGTCGATGGTGGCGAACCAATCCCCAGGACGAATGCAGGGCAGAGGCTGTGGATTGTCGACATCCGGAATCGGAGCTTGGCCAGGCCCCGATCATTCAGACGTCTCAGATCCAGTATTGGTCGCAACCCGCCAGATTTTGGGTACCAGAAAGCATCGGCTGTAAAAGTAGGAATGAGGCGCCGACCGCAGAACCGGGGTCTTTAGGACACCTCGAAACCTGGGGATTTTCACGAACTGAATCGTGTAACCCTGCCGGATTGTCCGGAGGACCCAGCGATTGACCTCGGGAAGGATCTGACAACGAGGTGCGTGTGGTGGCTTCCCCCCCTCCAGGGGGAGTCGGGTCAATGGAACAGACCCTGAAAGATCTCTCATCCTCCCGAGTTGTCATCCTCAGGGGCGCTTCTTACGAGAAAAAGCCCTCGTCTGCTTCCGAGAACCCTCTGAGGATGACAGCACCTTTGCCCTGCAGGGGTCCTCCTCTGGCTCTTGACGGAGATTTAGAACATGGCAGAGGGCGCTCTCTCTCTGGCGTCGGGCAGGCGGAGAGGGCTCCATGCCGAGCGATGTAGTCCGCGCTTGTTATGGCGCGGGACCATTAGCTCGCGCAGACCCTCCGCCTGCCTCCTGATCGTGGAGACTTACGACGCAAAGTTTCCTTGGCGACACCAAAGAGGCCATCTGGGAAAAGGAGTCCAGGAACCGCGTACGGTCCTCGGACATCAAACCACAGATGGCGTTCCTGGACCACAGTGTGGACATCGTGCAGCCAGTGCGCTGCCAATTTCGTAACCCGATGGACGAAATCTGATGCAAAGCGCAAGTCTTGAACAGACTGGTGGCTGACACCACTCTGGTACATGTCAAAGAGGACTTTGGCCAGAAGACCTACAAGTCGCCCTGAAATGTAAGCTGCAGCAGCTTAATCCGCAACCGAATTAGCCTTCGTCATCAGGGCTGACGAAACACTTCCCTGGTTTTGGAAGGAACACTCTGACAAAACAAACAAGCTGCAGCATATGTGCCGCGACAGCTGTACTACTCGTGGAATTGCTGAGTATTCCTAAGCTGCTGCAAGCACCAGAGTGATGAAGGGGGAGGAGCTTCTAACCCTCACAGATAGGGGAGTCTGTCAGACTTTAGTGAGCTCTTCATGCATCTCCGGGGAGAGAGGAACCGACAGAGCGCAGGGAGGAATCCCGGCGCTTGCCACGAACCAATGAACCCACCGCTATGTCGCTGCCGCCACCGCGGTTTTAGAGAGCATCGCTGCAGCTTCTGACTCCAATTCAGCTCCGGCCTGGGCGGCAGAACTAAATGCGAAGCCACAGAAGGCAGCGCCCCTGCCGATGCTGCGGTGGGAGCAGATCGTCTGTAGGATCATACGAGAAGCCGAGCAATGCAGAGCATCGCTCGATTCACCCGCAGATCAGACCGAACTCACGCCTGACGCGTGGGGATGACGCGAGGGATTGCCTGACATCACTAACCTCACGCCATCAGCTAAGGCCTTGGAGGAACTCTCCGGCTCGCGGGAGCACCGGGAGCCGGAGCTCCGGTGTCCCTTCCCCGAAAGAACCTCCTGTACCTCAGTGTGCGGCAAGGACCAGCGTTGCAGAGCAAACGCTTGTATTCTCGCTTCACGAGAGCAACACGGAACTCCGTGCTTTTCTTGTGACCGTCTTCCAACGAGACCCATCACAGCCAGGAGAAGTACAGACTTTGCCCATCATCTGGAAAAACGGACGTAACAGGAGAAAATCTGCGGATACTGACAGACTTTAGCTGGGAATCAGAGGTGCAGGCGACCAGATGGCGTAACTATCTGGGCTAGCGCAGCACATCAAGCGCAGAGGTAAGTAACCTTCTAATATTTCAGCGTGTTATAAGCGTCGAAATAGAGAGCTACCACCACGCTCCGTGGAAGAAAGCAGAATGAGTGTAGAGCAGATGATTAAAGCTTTAATCATCTACACTCACAAATTAATTTGACCGTTATAGATTCGGCTCCACCCCTTCCAGGTGGGATTTCTCACAGTCAATACTTCAACATTAATGTCTGCGTTTGACTGATAGGGAACAAGCGGATAATAGAACTGTTTGTGGTTTGCATATCAAATTTTTTCGTAACTCGAAGCATTCGTATCTCGAGGTACCACTGAAGTTACGTAAATAATTTTTTCATGTGATTTTCATTTGCAAATACTATGCGTGTAAATTTAGGGCATGATTTTAATTAAATTTTAAACATTTGAGCAGAAACATGCTAAAACTGTAGTTCTGGGAATACTTTCTAGCGCTGTAGACACAGGTCACTTACCAAAGTCTCCAGAGGAGCAGGAGGCCAGCTGGTGTGTGATAGGGTTGTAGGAGACACACTGGATGGAGTCATTGTGCCTTAAACACAAACCATTTTATGATTAAACATTGTGATTCAGCAGCACCGTTTCCAGTGTGTAAATCAGCTAATGTGAGATAAAGAAGTCATCATTCTCATTATTAGTTTCGTCATTGTCTATTTATTAATTAAATATACTGTATATGTAATAATTTGGAGTGTAATTGTATACACACACACACACACGCACACGCACACACACACACACACACACACACACACACACACACACACACACAGTTTAACCTAGAAATCTTTTATTTAATTTTAATGTACAATTATACACCAAGTTGGCGCATTGGGTAGCTGGTGACCTTCCTGGAAGGAGTTTGCATGTTCTCCCTGTGTTTGCGTGGGTTTCTTCCAGGTACACATGCGGTTAGGTTAATTGAATAATCTAAATTCCCCTTAGGGGTAAATGTGTGTGTGTGTGTGAATGTTGCCCTGCGATGGACTGGCGCCCCGCCTCTCGCCCAATTTACCTCTGTGACCCCAAAAGGGAAAGAGCAGATTGGAAAATTAATGAATTATACACCAGCCACTTTATTAGGAACACCTTTCTAACTGCTCATTAACACAAATTTCTAATAAGCCAATCACACGTCAGCAACTCAATGCATTTAGCTGTGTCATAAAGCTTGAATCTCAGACTAGTTTCTTGAACACAGCGATGGGTTCACTGAAATGGCTCCAGTCACCAGATCTCAATCCAGTATTTGGTGGAACAGGAGATTCACTGACAAATCTGCAGCAACGGTGTGATGCCATCATGTTAATATGGAGCAGACTCTCAGAGGAATGAGTGAACCTTGTTGAATCTTGTTGTGAAGACAAAAGAGAGTCCAACCCGGTAGCAAGCTGTATCTAATAAACTTGCCGATGAGTGAAAAGTATTCAGAACATTTTTGTTCAAGATATCGTCTAGTTTACCTGCGCAACCCCGGTTCCCTGATCCAACATTGCCTGATGTTGTCCTTCAGAAGCTTTGGAGGAGCTTGAACAATTTATAGGCTTTCAGCATGAGAGAAATGCAGGTGTGTTTGAAGTATTTCTCGTGACCGTCTTTCCTCTTTGCGGCGTTACAGTGGCTTAGTTATCTGCGGCTAACTGAGCTACACCGGAAATAAGGTAACCGTCAAATACTTATCAGCTTTAGCGTTGAAGTTTGAGACAAACTCGGTTCACTCCAAGGAAAACACAGATGAGGGTACGTTTCACTTGGCTTAGATACCCAATTGCCGTTTTAAAATGGCGGAATCAGTCACTCTCAGAGATTGTTCCCATCAGTCGACTCTTCGACAGACTGAAAGGGAACAACCAGTCATTTTCTAACCACAGCATGATGCTGCCACCACCATGCTTCACGGTTGGGACTGTGTAGGACAGATGATTAGCAATGCCTGGTTTTCCCCACAAATCACATGGTCTGTTTTTGGGGTCCTTCGAGTGTTTTTAGCAAACTCTATTAGGGCTTTCATGTGTCTTGAGCATTGGGAGCAGTGACTTGACTTTCCACAACTTTCTCCCATCTCCCGACTGCATCTCTGGAGCCCTGCAACAATGATCCTCTTCTGCATCTTCTCCCCTGAAAGTTCAGTTTGTCCAGATGGCCAACTCAAAGAAGGTCTCAACCTTAGGAACCTTAAGTGCAGCAGATTTTTTTTGTAATCTTAGACAATTCTATCTCGCAGCTTGTCTTTGAGCTCATGATTTTCATTTTCTCTGACATGGATTGTGAGCTACAGACTTATATCGAACCACCTCAGGAATGATTAGTAGAAAAGCACCTCAGGTAAATATATGAGTGACAGCAAAGTGTCTGAATTGTTAAGATGTACAATGTTTCATAAAATATTTCAGTTTTTCTTTTAGAAAAAGTCAAACATTTCTGTGTCTTTCTGTCAATGTGGAGTGCTGTGTGGACAATAATGATTAAAAAAATAATCACTGGACACCAAAATACCCACTCACGTATATTTGAGGATTCCCTCCAACTTTGAGGTCCAAATGATAATGCTCTTATCGGCAGAGCCTGAGGCAAAGCGTTTCCCTGCAAACACACACACCCACAGAACTGAAAATACACGTCAATTATGGCATGTCCTTAACAAAAACCAAACACTCTATACACAACACACACAATTGTTCATCACATCATCCTTCCCGAGCTCATTTTTCAGATACCAGTTCTTTAAAGCCTCGTCTCAGTTAATAGATCTTTCCATTGATACATGCTTCACAAACACTCTAAAATGAAACCTTATGTTCACGTCTGTCTGAGGAATGGCTATGGACATCTAGGGACTGCAAAGTAGCATGGGTGGGCACTTGCAATCTGAGTCTGAGCCCGGTGATGCATGGTTCAGTAGATCTTTTATTGTACAAAAGGCAAACATAAAAACCCATGATAGGGACAACCTAAACAACCTAAAACAAAATAACAGATCTGGAACACAAAAAAGGAAAATAAACAAAATAAACAGATCCAATTGCAGCAGACATGGCTTCGCTAGCAACCATAAAAGAAAATACCCAACTAGGAGTCAGAATACAAACACAGTGCTGTAGGATCAGAGTAATCCCACTTAGAGAAAAAAGACACAGGGGGAAAAATAGAGACACTGAACGAGGACAGCTGGGAACGGGAACGAGAGACAGGTGCAGCGGATGAAAAAAATAAAAGACAGCATGGGGTCACAAATATAAACAGAGGGCACGACAGAGGCAGAGAGGAAAACTACACATGGAGGAACCAGGGTACGGCAGACCTAAGACACTGGCACATCATGACTCTAAATCTGCTACATTGACGAGTCACAGCATGAAGATGAAAATAGCGAGCGGAAAAAATGTCTTCAGCAATAAAAAAAAAAAACACTAAACCTGCTTTAATAATGTTTATAACAAATAATCTGTGGAAATCGTAGAATCTCTACCTCGAGGGTTCGTGACCCTTAAAGCCAGAATTCAACTCTGTCTCATAAGCCTTCTACTAGTGGTATAACGGTTCACCAAAATCACAGTTTGGCTTGTAATGGATTTTTTAAATGTTAAACAATAGCGTCTCATTAGTTGTGTTATACTACCATCTAGTGGTCATTTAGAGACATAATTTCTTTAACCTTAGATCTGTACTGTAGTTCTTAAATCTACTTATTATTCTTTTCATAATCATTGTATTTAGAGTTATATACTTATTACATTTTAGTGTTTCATTAGTTTAAGGTAATGTTAAATGGGTTTATTGTTGAGATAAAGGAGAAAACCTTAGAGCACACGTCATGCTTTAGTACCGCCCATGGAGGAGGATATAAGTTTACGTGAGAACGAACCCCCCTCTCTTTCTCTGTCACTCTTTGCCTCTTTCTCTCTCTCTGCGCTCGACTCGTTTAGAACTCGACTCTCGGCTCACCATGTTCTTCTTCCACGCTTATAATACCACGTGTGTAAGGATGCATTGATTCTGTTTAATATCTTTACAATAAATAGCCGCATTTATTGTGTTTCTTCTCAAACTGTCTCCAGTGTTTAATATCAATAGAGAAGGTATTTTTTTTTTACCATAACAGGCTTGATGTCACACTGATGTCATGGTTCGGTATGTTTTAATACAGCAAAAAAAAAAACATGAAAGTTTGCTGTTTTCCTATTTAATTGAACATGGATGGAGATATTTCTTCAGGGATTACTATTTCATGCAAATGTGAGAATTTTTTATCGTTATGTTAAGTTTAATTATTAAAGTTAAAGGAAAATAATGTTAGCTTGTTTGGCTACGACATAACATATGACATCTCTTATATGGGTGCAGAGTTGTTACTCCCTCTCTCTCTGGTACAACACACATTGCAGCATCTGGGAAGCAGCACACATGCTAAATACTATTATATTGTTCATCTGTTTACAAAAGAAACCAGATGGATAAAGTGTGTAAAAGTGCCATTTAAAAGTAAGTTTATTAGCAAAATGGACAGGTTGTCAAGGTAGAATCTGGTGAACTCATACGACATTCCCCATGTCAATATTAATAACATAAACCAAACCCCATGTCTCTATGATTTTCCTCAGCTGAGATAGTGATATACCAAAATGGTTGCTATGGTAAAACTAGGTTGCTACGGAGGGGTCAGTAACATAGTATAATGTTCCCTCTGTCACTATAAGTTACATGAGCCAACCCTCATGTGTCTATTTTTTACCAAAGCTGAGATAGAGTTCAGAAATTTTAATTGCTAGGGTAAGGGTCATAAAAATGTTTAATTTGTTACTACGATTAGCATAAACAAACCCCATTTCTGTAAAATGTTTCATCTCAAAAGCATTTTCGTTGCCGTTTCCCATTTATTTCCAAAAGTCATTATTAGTAAATGGTAACTATTTAACTCCTTCTAGAGTTCAAATACTTTTGCGCAGTGGTCGGTATCTTCTTGCACTGATAAACAACAGTGGTTCCTGTTTGAGGTTTCTAGGAGGTTCTCAGTTTGATTCAGTTTTTCCCAGCAGTCTCTGTGATGTCCCAGAATTCCTTTAGTTGTAACAGTTCGAAAAGGTATAGCAACTCTGAGTCAGAAATGCATTTAGAATTTTTATTCCACAGCAAAAGGCGAAATCTTGGCTTTTACAAACTAAAATAAATGTGTTCATACACCATGCCTCACGAGTTGTTAAAAATAAAGTAATAATAATTATTCTATAACACAAATCAAACAAAACCTCCTTTTAAACAATGCTTTAAGTGGGCCGGTACTTATTACCGCTACTTCTAAAAATAGCTCTTTAGAGTACCAGCGCTTCTCCCAGCTCTGAGAACGTACCAGGACGTCATTTACGGAGGACATGGAATTTGATAAGGCGCTATATGTCTCCTCTACTTTTTACTGCCAAACTACGCGTGATGTGGACACTGGTGGTGACAAAGACGAGAGCTGCTGATCTATATCTAACGCTCTACGTCAAACAGTCCCTCAAGCTGAAGTATCTTTCACTTTGTCGATCGAAGTTCATCAATAGGTTGGTGGCAGTCAAGCTAACACGTGATTAGCTACGCCCGCCGTCAGGAAATCAGTCCAAATCTTTTTAACTTAACCCTTTATGACATGCCATAGAACTGTAGAATTAAAAAAAGAGTATTTTAATTTGCTATACATCAATACAACCCTTAAATCATAAAATTAATAATATAAAATGCTGCTACATTTAACACCATATTATATTATAGGTAAATATTAACTGAAGAAAGTGTCAAAAATACAAAAGAATTTTAATGTTTTTTTTTCTCCACATATTGTTTCTAACTACCTATTTCACAGATTTATTCCTCAAAGTTGTAAAAGTAAAAAAGTTGCAGAAAATGCTTAGTTTTTTATATTTATCGCTGAAATTTATGAAGAAAAAAACTAAAAATGAGCACATTTTGCATAAAACATCACACCACAACAAACTGTTTTCAAAGTCTAATTGCACATTGAAAAAAATTTTTTTTGATGATAGATTTTGATCAATAGCTTTGTGATAACAATTCTAATTAATATTCTGTGGAATAAATAACAAAAATGACATTTTTACTCTGGTAAAACTTCAGAAAAGGAGAACACAACATATACAGTGGGGTAAAAAAGTATGCCACCAATTGTGTAAGTTCTCCCACTTAAAAAGACGAGAGAGGCCCGTAATGTTCATCAGAGATAGACCTTAACCATGAGAGACAAAAGGAGAAAGAAAATTTCAGAAAATAAAGAATTTATTTGCAAAATATGGTGGAAAATAAGTATTTGGTCAATAAAATTTGACAATACATGGCCCCATTCGTTCTTTCCTTTACACGGATCAGTCGTCCTGGTCCCTAAGCAGAAAAAACAGCCCCAAAGAATGATGTTTGTTCCCCCATGCTTCACAGTAGGTATGGTGTTCTTTGGATGCAACTCAGCATTCTTTCTCCTCCAAACACGAAGAGTAGAGTTGTTACCAAAAAGTTCTATTTTGGTTTCATCTGACCATATCATATTCTCCCAGTCATCTTCTGGATCATCCAAATGCTCTCCAGCAAACTTCAGACAGGCCTTGACATGTAATGGCTTAAGCGGGGGGACACGTCTGACACTGCAGGATTTGAGTCCCTGGCGGCGTAGTGTGTTACTGATGGTAGCCCTTGTTACTTTGGTCCCAGCTGTCTGCAGGTCATTCACTAGGTCCCCCCGTGTGGTTCTGGGACTTTTGCTCACCGTTCTTGTGATCATTTTGACCCCACTCATTTTGATAATGAGTTCAAACTGGTTCCATTAATACAGGTAACGAGTGGAAGACAAAGGAGCCTCTTACACAAGAAGTTTCAGTGAGAGCCAGAAATCTTGCTTGTTTGTAGCTGACCAAATACTTATTTTCCAACATATTTTGCAAATAAATTCTTTATTTTCTGTTTTTTTCTTTCTCCTTTTGTCTCTCATAGTTGAGGTCTATCTATGATAAACATTACGGGCCTCCCTCATCTTTTTAAGAGGGAGACCTTGCACAATTGGTGGCTGACTAAATACTTTTTTACCCCACTGAACAATTCAATATTTATGATTTGTGGGTAATATTGGGTGAATTTATCACTTTTACATTGTTATGAGGAAATTTCCTTGATCAGAAGTGCTGTTAACACCGCAGTGTGGATTATAATGTTTTTATTATGTAAGCTTTAAAAGATTTTTACTGGTTTTCTACACACCCACTCATGGACAAAAAACGGCTCTTTGAGGCATTTTTCATATGTCAAATATAAGTCAAACTCCTAGTTATGATGCTAAAAGAATATGTGGTTCTAACACACATATACATCAGATAAACACATAAACATCAGAATTACATATTAACCCTAACGATTTCAACCTCTTGTTTTGCCACTCAATGCACATTTCCTCACCTATCAAAGCACACCGTTTGGTCTCAAACAATTGTATTGTTCTTAACACTTATACATTTTTATAGAATAAGAGCCTTTCTCAGTCCTCTTGCCACTTCTGAATGTTTTACGTCCATTTTTTATGTTTTTTTTAAAGACTTTTTAATTTTAATTTGCCTTCAAAGCTTTGTTACTAGTTTGTTTCCGCATTCACAATCAGTTTAAATCGAATCAAAGTAACAATGTGTCCCTCACCGTCTTTAGCGTAGGCTACACAGTAAACCGTGTCTTTGTGTCCCTTCAAAGGCTGAATGAGCGTTCCATCAGCAGTGTCGTACACCTGCAACACACACGCTCGCACATTAGAAGGAATCAGGACACATGACTTGTGCAGGTAACAGGTTGGGAAACCAGGCAGACTATTAAACAATACCGAGCACAGCAGTAGCCCGGGGTCAGTGCAGTTGGAGACAAAAAGCATGAATTAAGGGGAGTGGGTCACTCTGCAGGTAAAATATCAACATTTTCTGAGACACTGCCTTTGGTTTTTACGTTTCCTTTTGAAACCAGAATAAACAACTTTTAAATAAATAAAGGCTATTTCAATAGACATGTATATGCTACATTATATCCCAGTTATGATTTAGATGTTGAATTGCCTCCAGTTTACAGAAAAACAACAAAGCAAAACTCACTTAAACCTTGTTTCTGAATTTTTATTATTTAAGTGTATGAATAAATTGTTGGTTATTTTGAAGAAGCACTCTCTTACAAATGTCACTCAAATTACCAAAATGAACATTTCAAGTTTTATTTTCAATTTTGAAAGAATATGAAACTGTATACAAATAAGGTTAAAAATATAGTTTTGCCTGGAGATTAATTAAACTCCAAAAGCAGTAATCAGCAGTTTTTAGCATTTCTATTCACTAGACACATTCAGTTATGAAGAAAAGTAAGTGTAATAAACATGTAGAAGTTTTTGTTTGTAAAATGTGCATTTAAAAGATTTATTCTGAAAACACCTGATTATATACATTTTGTCTATTTTCTTTACTTATTTGGCAAGTAATGGTACTTCCTCCACTGGTTTTGACGTGCTAAACACCAAATCGAAGGCTGTTAATCCACAAGCTTCTAGCAACTCAAGCACACACTTGAAAAATCACACACTTGCACACAAACACAAACCAGAACTCTGTTTCCTGCTGCGACGATGAGCTGAGAGCCATCAGGTCTGAAAGCCAGGTCATAGATGCTGTGAAAACAATACAATAGTATACAGTAAATTAAAATAGACCATTAGTATTTCTAAATGTAGGGTTTGTATGTGCACTGACAACAAAAAAATTAAAATAATGTATTGTTACAGTAAATGGTAATATATTATTAATTATTTTATTTTTCTATTAATACAACTCATATATATTATTCTTGTCAATGAAGACCTTTATCTGGACGTTAATTTAATTTTAATCCTAGAATCAGGCATGCAAATCGAGTTTTCACTCAGAAAGTATTTACCGAATAAATAACACACGTGTAATAGTTACATAGATGTACCCAAGGAAAAAAAATAGCCAAATTGTATGTTTAATGAAAATAACCGGCAACGAAACAACTATGTTGGCTATGTTGGCATAGCAACGGTTGCTAAGAGGAATGTTAGGGAGCGCGCTCACCACTGCTCGACTTTATCGCGGTCGTGCACCTTATCGATCCAGGTGGGGACGGCCCGCATTATAAATAAAGGATATCAGAAATGTTAAGATTTGTCAAAAATGTCTTTTTACAGAATACACAATCTCAACGCCACTAAACGCGACGCTGTCTCCGGAAGTAAGACCGGAAACACTTTCTACACAATAAAAGTCGTTTTATTGATCGTGGACAAGTGATTATTTTTTTTTATAATAAATAGCAGCATAATGGTGCATCGTTACAAAATAATATTTGAGTTTGTTCACACAGTTGTATCACATGTGGTAAGATGATCAAAATACAAATGTTTGTGCAATACTTTAAGGATTACTTAAATAAGAAACTCGGGCGGCATGACTAGGTCAATGGCAAATATATTTGAAAAATAAATATGTTGCGCTTGTTAGATATACATTTTATTTCATTTTTCCTAAACGTTAATATTGTTAAGTTATTGATTCAGAATGACGAGGAGTAATACTAAACGTTTCCACCAGGTGGTATTCGACTCTGCTGTTGTTTTACAGTCATTGGTAAAATACGAAACATCGCCAAATATTCTCCGCGTCTGTCATTGAAAAACTGTGTGCTTAATTTATTTTATTTAATTAATTCGTTTTTTGCCTGTGCTTTTGTCTTGCTCAGCTCTGTCGAGGTAAATCCCACGAAATCCTACATTTTGAGGATTAACTTCATTCTCGTTCAAATCTACAGAGGAATGGAAACTGTATGAACATCACAACCTCATTCTCTTTCATTGGCTAACTTCACAAACATTATCACACGCTTTTGCTGATAATCACAGATATATTATATTAAGTTTTGTGTCAATTGTATTAGTTTACATCCGTATCATATGAGATAGTGACAGTATCATATGTCATCATAGAAATAAAAAGTACAAATAACTTTCACACCTAAGGGGAATATCGATTATTGAGTTAACCTAACCGCATGTTTTTTGGATTGCGGGGTAAACTGGAGTGCCCAGAGGAAACCCACCCAAGCACAGGGAGAACATGCAAACTCCTTCCAGGAAGGTCACCGGCGAGCCACGAAATGGCAAACTTCTAACTGGAAGGCTACAGTGCTATCCACTGCGCCATCATGTCGCCCCTAATGTGATTAATTATATTCATACTGTAATGTGTAATTTAGAAGTATTTTCCATTTAAACTCACCATTTCAATCAAAATCATTGAATTTCACATTTTCCTGCGTTTAGATATACAGTGGTACCCTGAGATACGAAAGTAATGCGTTCCAGTGTGGCGTTCGTATGACGAACAATTCGTATCTCAAAGCAAGTTTTACATGGAAAACGCCGAATCTATGCAACGGCTCTCAGAAACATCAGTATAAGTAGATGAAAAAAAGAGAACCAGAGAAAAATCAAGTAACATTTCTTCAATTCTTAAATCTACACATTGTTAATGTAATAAATGACAATAAAACAGAATAAAACACAAGCAAAATAAGTAATATAAATACAAAATAAAAATGAGAACGCGTCACTGGGTTTCTCTACAGAACAGCACTTTCCACATTATAAACGTTATTTCTTTTACGTACACCATGTTATGACTCTAGCATTTGCATTTGTACATTATTGGTAATATACACATAATGTTTCACTTTATGTATATATAAAACTGATTTAAACTGTTTTGAAGCGTATCAGCTCCTTTTAGCACTGGGAGATAGGAGCGCCAGGACCCGGGAGCTCAGACTAAACAAGCAGAAAATACAGCAGAACTGTTGGTGGTTGTTCGTATCTCGAATTTTCTTCGCATCTTGAAGCAAAAACTTTCCCGCGAGACCTTTCGTATCTCGAACATTTCGTAACTCAAAGCATTCATATCTCGGGGTACCACTGTACTAAGAAGAGACAAGTTGAGAGGCAGCAGCCTCACTTTGTATTGCGCAATCATTGTGCATACTCTATGGCTGCCTGTCTCTCTGTATATTTTGGTAATAAATAGGTCAACCACTTGTACTATATGCATCAACAACTGTGTATGTTTAGACCACTCAGCATGGGAGAAGCGGACAATTTGGCTCCTTTGGAAGCAGTGGATGGATGCCGTGAGAGTTACTGGGAGCCTAATGAGCCCAGGAGTTGCCCACCGACCGGGCTTTTAGTGTTTCCGCCGTGCCAGGTGAGTCACTGGGGCTCTGCTGGATTCCCGTCCCCCAGAGGAGCATGCGGGACACTGGAACACTCATTTCCAGCAAGGAGTCAATGACAGGGGCGTATCCAGTTGGCGGAGCATGGAGCATGGGGGACACCCCAGCACAGGAGAGATCCCACACCTCTGGTCCAAAAACCCACACTCCACTGGACCGATTGGGATGAAAGCACCCCGGCGCAATCCCAACGGCATACTCAGAGCCGCGCGCTCACCGAATCTGCTCACCACCATCTCCTACAGTCACTGAGTGACTCTCTTAATTACTTATTTACGGTGCAATAAAATAAAAGCCCTGTGTGGCCTTGAACAGTGCCAGTGTGAACGTGTCTCTCTCGCCACTTGCTACAGTAAGCATTGCAAGAAATTGATTATGTACACCTCCACTACAGCATTCATACAACAACCAGAGTGAGCTGGCAAAAAACTAGATAACAAATGCATTGATCCAATGGACAAATGTCCTTGTGAGTTCGAAACCCACCCCTGGTAGCGACAGTTTCCTTCTTTTAGCTCGAATGCATCTCTGTGTTTGATTGTCACATTGATTCTGTTTGTCTCTGAATTATTTTGAAAAGAAATTTCAAGAAACTGAAACAAATTTCAAGGAAGTTAGAAAAAGTTTTTAATTGAAAGTTTTTATAAGAAATGTAAGGCAAGTTCAGGATGACCGAGACCTTAAGGCATTGGATTGCAGTTCCAATGGACAGATGTCCTTGTTGGTTCGAACCCCACTCCTGGTAGCGACGGTTTCCTTTTTTTAGCTCGAATGCTAAATGTTTGATTGTCACACTGATTCTATTTGACTCTGTGTTTTTTAAAGGCAGCTACCAAGGTTTTTTATATGAAAAGAGGAGCCCCACAATTTTTCATTATGACACTGAAGGACATGATTGTACAAAGCATGGCAACAAGTGATGGTAATTCCCTCAGTGTGACCGACACAAAGAGAGCAATCCTCAGTAATATTTCAGAGAGATACACTGGGGAAGCATACAGTGCTGGACCCAAAGATTCCAGGCCCTACCGCAGCTACACCATAACCTGGATACAGAAAAGGGTACAGCTGCAGCAATCATAATCATATAATAAAGCAATCATTTAAATCAGGTTTATATTCATTCATTCATTTTCCAACCCACTTGTTCCCTTTTAGGGTCACAGGGGTCTGCCTATATCCAGCGCATATTGGGTAATGGTACATCACAGGGCAACATTCACACCTTAGGGGAATTTAGATTATTCAATTAACCTTTTGCACCTTTTAGGGATTGTGGGAGAACCCAGAGGAAACCCTCGCAAGCACAGAGAGAACATGCAAACTCCTTCCAGCAAGGTCACCGACGAGCCTCGAACCATGAGATATAAAATGTTTTCAATTGTAAAATTTCAATTGTTTTATTTTTTTTGTATGTACAAATGGATTTTGTGTTAGTAACAGGAACGTCAGAGTTGGTGTGCTTGTTAGGGAAAGAGGGTTAAAGCTAGTGTTTCTGCTGTTTAATGGCCAACAGATGAGGAAAGTATGGCGAGTAAAAAAGTATGGCCTGTTGTGTCATTTACATGGTTTTACTTCATTTGATTCTTTAAAATGTAACCAAATAGTTATTTTTGCTTTATTTACATTTACATTTGTTTTATTTTTTTGTTTTTCAGTTCAATAAAAGAAAATTGGCCCTGTATAAGTCATCAAGAATTTTATTTTTTTAAGTTTTGAAATCTCGTTCTAATGAACACTGTCTCGCATCTTGTCACACCCTTTATTATACTCACAGTTTTTCCCCTTCACTTACATGCGAGTTTCCAGCACGTGCATTTCTTTATGCTTCTCCTCTCTGCACCCCCCCTCCCCGATCTTACTTCCATTTGTTCCTTGTTTCTCCTTTATTTCTCTATGCATAAAGATCCCATAAAGAGCCCTTCCTACAGAACCAAGAGGTACATACAAACTGGAACTCATCGAATGTTTGGAACCTCTTTTGTTTGAACTTCTGATCCCAAACTCAGCTGGAACATGAACAGCTGAAGGGCACAGGCTTGTGGGCGAGAGAGCATATGGCTTTCCTCCCTCGGGAGATCCCCGCAATCAGCCTTCTTCTGCCTCCTCTGTGCCTGAGAGGGACGAGGATGGGCTGATCTTACTGTGTCGTGTTAGGCGAGGCTGAGTAGCTCTTCTTCGGCCAGATAACTCTGCTCTGACTCTCTCAGAATGCGACAGATAGGCGGTGACAAAGCTACAGCTGGTGCAAACGTTTGATGGGGATGCTGAGAAAGGGCAGTCTGTGGCCTTCGAGGCAGGCAGAGCTGCAGGGCCTTATCATCTCTCTCGCATCAGCGCCAAGCCAAATATATTACTCAGCAATGACTGGTGCATCTAGATTGGCCTCCTTCTCCCTATCAGAGAGACTAGCGAGGTTAAACCATCTTTCCCTCTCCTTAGTGACAATTTTAGCCATAGCATTGCCAGCTGCTTCAATGCAGCATCTCTGAAGGCGAAGTGAAAGGTCTGTGACAACACAGATTTCCTCCCACTGCGCCTGGCCTGGGGTGGCAGAGACCTTGTTCTGCAGCTTCGCTTGGTTTGCGGTCAGCAGTGAGATGGCGTTCATGACTTTGACAGAGAGGGCAATCGGTCATAATGGACAGGAAACGGCCTGCTTTTGATGGTAGTGTGGAGTTTTAAGTCGCAACAGTGATGAGCGACTTAAATGGAAGGCACCCGGAGAAGGCTCATCTTCTCTGTGCTGTCAACATCTAGTGCTGACCCTCTCTTTTTGTTTGTAAATGACTTGTCCTGTCACGGGACAGACAGTTCCTCCAAGAGCTCAGACCTCCAATGTTAAGTTTCTTTGCACTAATCGCAATGAGTGGAGAGGATGTCTCGTGGCCGTTTCTTCCATGGGTTCTGCCGCCATCAGGGAATGAACCACTGGAGGAGATAAAGAGATAAGTGACAACATCCTCCTCTTCGGATATGAGATTGTCGGATTGTGACTCTTTGTCGCTCTTTTTCTTAGTCTACTGGACACCTCATCTGGGCTCATTGTGAAGGAAAGAGGGTCGCCCCAGCTGCTTGCCCCATGTTGGCTGACAGGAGGCGATCGTGGCCTGTCATGGCCGATTGCTTTCATGGGAGGCTCTTCTTTGTGTTCCGGTGCAATGCTTGCAGGCGCCGGGATTCTCCTAGGGAGATTTTTGTTGAGATCTTGTTCCAAGACGAGCAGAGACAGTACACTTCGCCCCAGCAGACCCGCACACTCTGTACTGCAGTCAGAAAGTAGCTATGAATCTATTCTGTGACTGAACAATGGTGTGGTGACCAAAATCTATGAAACGCAGTATGAAAATAAGTAGCTACCAGTGAGGTGACAAATTGCTTGCTGGACCAGGTAAGGCATTTGGAGTGAAGCAAGAAGAGGGGGGATATAGAGATATAGTGGTACACCGAGATACGAATGCCTTGAGTTACGAAATGTTTGAGATACGAAACATTATAGTGGAAAGTGCTGGTTGTGTTGAGCAACTTAGAGAAACCCTGTGACGCGTTCTCAGAAGCGTCTGTCCATCTGTCTGCGCTCATGCTTGAAACCGTGTTGGTTTTGTAATTCGTGAAATATCTCGAGAAAGTTAATTTTCATACGTAGTGCCATAATGTTTTCTGCCATCCGTTCCACATCCTCCGACACATCGCTTCACTCAAGGTAAGGTTTCACATTTGTGTACATATTACGTATTTTGCTTGTGTTTTATTCTGTTTTATTATCATTTATTACATTAACAATGTGTAGATATAAGGATTGAAGAAACATTACTTGATTTTTCTCTGGTTTTACTTTTTTTATCAACTGTTGTTTCTGAGAATCATTGCACGGATTAAGCGTTTTACATGTAAAACTTGCTTAGAGATATGAAATGTTCGAGATACAAAAGCCACCCTGGAATGGATTAATTTCGTATCACGGGGTACCACTGTATATCTTTTAAAGAGAGGAGGAAAGTCACTCCCAGGACAAGGTGTCATGTCTGCCAGCCAATACGGACTGGCATAGTGAAATAGTTCTTCTGAGGAACACATGGAAGGGCCATCTTCCATAGTGTGAAACAGAAACGTATACTTGAAAGAGAATGCACAGTTTACCCTCGAGTCCCCTTCTGACCAACACTCTCCTGTTTTTGCTTATTTGCAGACACAGAAGCTACCCATTTCTGGTGAATAAATTCACTCTTTGGTACCCCCGGACATCCAAAGTTTCACTCATCGTAGTCTTCACAATGTCAAAGGCAAATGCCTAACTACTAAAAATGTCATTTTTAGTAGTTGACCAAAAAATAGTTTTATTTAATGTATTCATGGTATTTTAACTGTAGTTATCTCTTCATCGACGAAAACATTTTGTTATCGAAATGAACAGTGCGCACATGAGGGGCTCATGGGTAACTCCTTAAGACTAAACAAATGTCATTTTTATGCAGCAAATTGGACAAATCTACAAGAGCAACATTCACAAAAGTGTATTAAATATGCTTTTTTTTTATTCTTGTAAACCGTTTAACCAATGTTCTTTCTTTATTACATTGGTTTGTAACATTTTTCTATTCTGTTTAATTGATAAAATGTTCTGCTTCAATGGGAAATTACCAGAAGAGGGCCAATTCAAAAATGTATTCCCTGTGAACCTGAAGACAAAAAAAAGTCCACAGTGATGTTGTTGGGTCTGGCCAATGAATTCTAACAACTAAATCCAATTGCACCAGTGGTTTGGGATCCGCATTAGCTCAGAGCAAATGTTCAGCTGTTAAATTCCAACAGGTGTAGAAGTCCATCTCTACGTCTTTGTGTTTGAAACCAAATCTCTTTTTTATTACTCAAAGGTTGTAATAATGTAATATAAACAGATGCAAACTCACTTTATAAAGCACTTTATAGGAACTACAATTTGAATGACATTCTTATGAACCTTTAGAAATGTTCCCCATGTGTGGTTAAAAATAAAGTTCTGAATGGAGTTATTAGTTTTCCTCAAATGCTAAAACACATTTCACAAATATTTCCTCCATGTTCCCCAATGTCTAAACAAAACACTGTTTTCTAAAGCTACATAAATACAACCACAACTTCTCACTTCAAAACTTTCACACTGAGCTTTGAAAAATAAAAACACATCATTAAACCTAATGCTCAATTTATGACAAGGTTCTTTGTTTCATAACTCCCAATGCATGTTTTCTAGATCTCTGCAGAGGATTATGCTTTTAGATTTGTGAGTTTCATTTAAAGAGTATAAATGTATATAAAATACTGCATGTACTGTAATGTAACACACAAACAGAATCCATTGCACACAACTGTTCTCTTGAAAACATGATTAGGGTGTACGTTTTTATATTAAAGTTTTTTTGTTCATATTACTAGTTGAGCAACTATGATACATAAAGCTGTGCAAATAATTATGATCACATCACAGGGTGGCACGGTGGCGCAGTGGGTAGCACTGTGGGCTTCCAGTTGGGTTAGGCGACTTTCCTGGAAGGAGTTTGCATGTTCTCCCAGTGCTTGTGTGGGTTTCCTCTGGGTACTCCGGTTTCCCCCACAATCCCAAAAAAATGCGGTTAGGTTAATTGAACAATCCAAATCGTTGAACTGGCGACCTGTACAGGGTATACCCCGTTCTTTCGCCCAATGTACGCTGGAGACCCCGTGACCCCGAAAGGGAATAAGCGTGGGGTCACAGGGAAAATGAATGAATATTCACATCACACACACACAACATCACCTCATCCACATCGCAGGCTTTCCTTGGAAGGCATCCACTGGGAGGCCAGCTGCATGGCCCTTTTGAGGCTCTCTCTAGTGTTGTCTGTCATAAACCTTCCATCGCCACGATAAGAAGAACTCCTTTATAATGTCCAGGAAAGGGGAGAAGGGTGGCAAAGGGAGTTGAACCACTCTCTGATTTGGTTTGTTATGTGGAAGTGGACATAATTATTATGTGTGGGCCCAGGATGGTGTTGTTGGCAGAAAGGCCATTGGCAGAAAAACCATGCTGTCGGAAAGCCATTTAATAATGGTGGCCACGGTGAACCTGCTTTAGCCATTCTCATGCCATCTATTCTCGTCCGTAATGATGGTGCGAGGTTATTTTGCTTTCCCTCCTGGACCTTCTCCTCTCCCTCATTGGCCTCCTCCTCTTCTTCAATGGTCAGCTCTCCTCCCTCCTCTGACTCGAATTCCTCTTCCCCTGCCTACATCCATTGTGTTTGTTTGGAATCTTCAGCAAACTTTGCAGCCTGAACTTGCTTTTATACATGTGATCACCACGGTAGCAACAAGTGTCTTCCATTTTAGGTCGTTGTGTGTTCGTTGTGTTCAAACATTGAAAACATTGCTCTCTTTCATTTGAAAATATGAGCAGAGTTCTTTTGCCACTTCTGTTTTAGCAAGGAAACGTGTTTAGATTTGTAACAGAGGATTGTGTTTTGTGTCTTCATGTGAAATGTGATTATGATATTGGTAAATAATGGGTAGATTTAATAAATGCGTTTAGACAACTGATCATTTGCTTTAGAGGATTGGCTTTTATGTTTTTGCATTTGAGAAAAACTGTAGCATCTGTAACAGTAAGCCCATTTGACAAGTAGCCCATTTTAGACGGGCCATAAGTGTGTCTTTCTCCCACAGTAGACTGCCTTATTGTTATTGGTTGAGTAGAGATCATGTGACCTGCTCTGTGGTTTCTCTGATTGGGTGTTAGGGTTTGAATCTGCTCTTTGTCTGTGTTGAATAGAGTTTTCTCTCAGTGTTTCTCCATTCACATTCACAGCCAGTGATCACAAGCTATTCAGTGCCTCTGACCGACTTCTCCATGGCCTCTTATTTTGACACACTGAACTGGTTTAGATTTAAATCTGGTTTAGATTTAACTGGTTTAGATTAGATAGTTAAATGTGAGTCTTCTAAGTTTAAAAGCATGTTAAGCAGAAGAGCGTAATCTTGGAAACGACAGCCATACTTGGTTGTTGAAAGTACTTAAGTTATTATTTTATTCTGTTTGCAGGAGCTGGGCTCAGTAAAATTAGGTCTCTGATCGCTAGGATGGGTGTTGAGTTCAGTTCAGCAGGAAACAGGCGTCTCTTACCTGCAGAATGCACGGGTTGTCAAGTTTAGAAGATTAGAATATAAATCTCAGGAGATCGAAACATTTGTTGAGTCTAGTTTGCGTCTACCTGAGGTTTGTTTTCTATTTCTGAAAACAAGGAAATGTACTTTTTTCAGCGATCTGTAGTTCTAGAGTGTGATTCAAGATTAGTTTCTCTAATTTTAAGGAGTGGTTGGATTTCTTGAGATCGGTTCATCTGGTTTTTGTTTTAGGGTGTTGGTAAACTGTGAAGGTTTTTCTAATTTTGGGAGCAGCTGGATTAATGAGAATTGAGAATTGTTAGTTGAGCTGCGTTTCGCTTTGGGGTACAGTTGGGTTGAGGTTAGTTTGGTAGGTGGGTTTCTTGGGTAGTAGAGGTTTTCTTTCTCTGTTTTCATTTTCTTTCAAGATTTGTTCACTGGTGGGTTTAGTTTTAGCTTCTTTTTTCCCTCTCCTCTCTGATCTGGAGGTAATGATCAGAGGATCAATATGGATTTGGATTCCATAAATGGATTTAGTTGACCTTGGTTAAATTTTTATGGCAGATTAGTTATGTTACTTTTTATGTCTGTTCTAAAGAGATTGAGATATTTGCATCTGAAAGCTCAAAATTGATTGGTGGTTAGACTTATTTACAAAGTACATGCAAATATCTGAACTTACTCTGTGCGTGCTGGTGTTTGTGTGTGCGTGTGTGTCTTTTCATATATATAAAAAAAACACCTGCCCTTTTAACATGCCCCAACAGAATAATCATTGTCTCAAATTTCTCCATAATCACAGCATACATTAAAATGTTTATTTTATTTATTTATTTATCTCAGAAATTGTTGCATTAATTCCAATATTGAGATATGGAGCTGAGGATAAGATGGAGTCCACTGGAGTCCACTTGTGGTTAAATAGTTCAAGTGATTGGGAAAGGCATGTGCCAGTTTAGTAGATTAAAGGCCTCTGCACACCGATCCAAATGGAGATTTGCACTAAACAATACGGATGCAATGACACTCCCTGTCTGAAGAGGGTGCTTGAGATACAACAGAGGCACTCTGTGCCACACGGAAACAGAAAAGAAAAAACGACAAGGAGAAGAAATCAAAGAACTCATAGAAAATATCCTGGAGGTTGAGCGGTTTATTCTGTTGGTGGCTGATCACAGGGAGCTGTTTGTGAAAAATGTGGTGAAAATCTTTCCTGTACGGTCATTATGAAAATGGGAGAAGAGCCAGCTTTAATTGGTCATTCTCTTTCTGAAAAACAGATCTGAAATGACAATTGAAAACTCTTTTTGTTGACACCACCCGTAGTTCAGCCATCACACCTGGGAGTTCAGTTGACCTCACCTTCACCCAATCACTTCACTGAGCCAATCACAGAGCAATACTCTTTCTGCTACTACTCCAACCTGTGTCTATCAATTCCCAGGGCTTTCTCTAGAAACATGCTCATCTGCATAAGTTCCAGTCCTCTCCTGTTACTACATTGTGGGTTCTGTCATTCTCCAGATGCTGCTAGCCTCAATGACTTCCGGGTTCAGAGACTGATACTATGCTGAGTACAGGTTGTTCTAACGTAACGATTTCATTCAGAGCTGTTACCGTGTCAGAGCTCCAGTGTTCTTCTGTGGATTCATCTGCATTCCAACAGTCAATCATGGTGGTGGCAGCATCGTGGTTTGTGGAAGCAGGAAGTGGGATGCAAGTCTTGATTTTGGAGGAATGCAGCCATATACAGGGACGCCCTGGATGAAAACGGTGGTCTTGACCTCACACTTTTTAATTAAGGCCTAAATAGGACCAAAAACTGCATTGCTTTCAATACTTTCCAGATGCAACGTAACAGTTATAAATGGCCTGGTAAGAAATACAAAGGTTTCAATAAATGTTTCATAATTTGAGATTAATTTGGTTGCAAGGATTAGGTTAGTTTTGTTTTCATTGACTTTACAGATGTCTGATTTAGGGACTTCAACACCCTGTGTTCATGGTCAGTGTGTGCCTGCCCCTGCCACACAAACCCTTACCTCATCCAATTGTGATTCAGCCTTTACATATGCAAAGCACTGACCTGCTCACATTTCAGCTTGTGCATCCTGTGAGTGCACCAAATGTTTCTACTACAATAATAATATGAGAAACATTCAACATTCTAAGAAATTCCAATAAAGAAAACTATTTCAGACAGTTTTATGTACAATAGCAGTTTATATTGCTTGACTTTGTACAGGGAAGCACTTCAGATACTTTCACGCCAATCAGTAGCCATTATCAATTTGTAGCTCCCACAAATGCATTTGTGTCAACATCTAGGACCTAACTGTGACCTTGACCCACCCGGAATGACTTTCTTTGGATCAAGGTTCTTGGTCGCCTAACCAATTTGAATGAATAGCGGTACAGTGACTGGAGCACTGCAAGCCTTGACATACACAAACTTGCTTGGGAGTGTAAATAAAGCTTTTGGGTTGCCATTTTCTTAATCCATTGCCGAGCTGCATCCATACTCGCCATTCTCAATTCACTTCCAAACTTAGTTGTAGTCACTTAAAAGAATAACATGAAAAATGCACTGGGAACATCATCGACTTATTTCAGAGAAAGGTAATTACTGTTTTCTCATACGCATTCGTATTACACACAAAAAAAATCACCAATCAAGTATTGGAGCCTACATTTTTCAACCCATCGCTCAGTCAGTATAAGTTTTGGGCTAGATTTGGCATTTGTAGCTCACATCCAGTCACCTACCTGTTCTTAAAAGACCACCCAGGTTGTGTGATTCTCCTTTACTACCTGGACATTTACCTGCTCTCCTCTGAATCTCTGCAACTCTACCAGCTTACCTTGTCTTACTCCTCTGTCATCTCTGGTGTTTCCTCAAATTAATCTACATCTTTACTCTGTGTTCGACTGTGTCCGTGCTTCTTCTCGAAAACGCTCCAGACTTAAATTGAAGTTTCAAAAAGAGAGGCAATGTTTTTGCGTGCTTGTGAAATCTCACTTGGTCATTTGTGAAGTAATTTGGATAACTCAACCGATTTGGACTTACACACTGTAAGGGAAAGTATTCCAGTCCTTTACAAAGCAAGGGAGGAGGCATAAGCGCAAAGGTGAAATATTTATTGTAGCTTTCAGCAGTTTCATAAACATCTCAGGAGAGACTTTTCTTTGAAGATTTTCTTCAGAAGCATTTAGATTTCCAGTATAATGTTCTTTTTCTTGAGCTGCAATAGCTATCAATGTCCTAACCCTATTTCTAGTCATGAGGCAATTTCTAACCCTAACCAAAGCTTTCATCTAGAATACAATTTTACATGACCCTATCAACTGACCCTTTAGTCCCCGAAAGCAAAGTGTTTCCATCACCATGTTTTATTTGGGGATGGTGTTCACTAGCAGCATCCCTCCTCTAAATACAGTGTTTTAAGCTGGTCCTAAAATGTGGATTTTGGTTTCTGCTTTCAATCATTCAGATATTCACAGGAAAACTTGATATTGTCATGTGCATGTAGTTTCTTCGGCAGGATAACTTTGTGGACTTGATAGGATTTCAATCCTTTGTCATAAACTAAGGATAAAATCCTTGGTAAGAAGCAGGCAGCCTATGTTTCAAGGCAATGGGTCAATAAAATCAGATTCAATCAATGCTCAGCATGGAATCAGAATCTCTATACATTTACATCTGGCAGACGCTTTTATCCAAAGCAACTTACATTTGAAAGAATAAACACATATTTGTCAGTTCATGCTTTCCCTGGGATTTGAACCCACAACCTTTGCCTTTTTAGTGCCATGCTCTATCAACTGAGCCACAGGAAATCTCTCATTCTGAGCAGGGGCTGAAGATGTGTGTGATGGACCATGGTGGCAATTGGCATGACGGGTAGCAGGAATGGGCAAAGTCATTGGTGTCCCTCCTGGTTGTTGTTCCAGCCCTGTTTAGTACAAACCCTGGCAGCTTTGAACAAACCAAGGAGAGCTTACCTAGTAGAATCAGGTGTGTTTCATGAAGGTTGCAACAAAACTGTGCGGGGTTGCGGCCCTCCTTGCCCACTTCTGGTCTACAGATACCCAAGTGGGACTCCATTCGACATTGAAGTCAAAAGGGATCCCCACATCTGAATGGGTTCAGAGGTGTGGGTACCTGAACTGATGATGCCCTCACTGGATTCCTCACTAGAACCACAGGGGAAAAGTCCACAAGCTCAGGTTCTAGGTTTTTGGTCTCTCTCCTACCTAATTGCCACCTCGATAAGGGTGTAGAGTGACTCTGGAAATTTCTCTGAAGAGAGAGTCCTTTGCCTCCCCAGACAAACCATCCAGAAAACATGCAAACCATCCTGTCTCGTGGCAGCCACTCCTAGATGCCAGGGTGCAGGACTCATTTAAATAATCTGCCACGATGAGAGTCTCTTCTGCATCTCAGCACAGAAGTCAAGGTAACTGGAACAACAGGGATCTTGGGATTCCCAAACAGCGATTGCTGTTCCGACCAAGAGAGGACAAAGTCAACACGGGTAATGTCCTCAGCATATTTGGACGAGCTGACGGGAGAAAAGGGTGAGGACTCCGCTGAATAAGTTGGTGGATTATTCATTCGAGGCTTGGCGACTGTGTGGGTGACCGGTTCTGCAGGCTGGACGCAAGCTGGCTTGAGAGCTTTGTAAAAATGTCTCTCCAACTCAAAACTAAAAGAAATCTGCAACAAAAATTCAGCACAGGCATGTCAACACTAATTATAACTCACACTAACGTTAATTAAACTAAGGAATAACACAGATGGCTTCTGCTAGAGAGGCATATCATAATCATAATTGAACATAGACCCATGAGCAGACGTGAACAACAAGGTTCATGAACAAAGAACCTGAAGTGGACAGATGAACCCGAATTTAAAGGGGAGACGAAACTAGGGACAGCTGATGAGAGATCAGGGAGCAGAACACAGTCATTATGATTTTAAGCTCATACACAAGACAGAAGGTAAACAAAGAAAGAGAGCACGTGGCCAGACAATACAAACACAAAAAGGTGCAGGCTGAGCAAACCAAAAGAGATGGCGACTGGCACTGACACGCGCAGAAGGCACAAAAGACAACACGAGAGAGATGTACAGGAACAGTAAGAAAAAGGACACAGATGAAAGAGCAAGGTGCAAAAAGATCATTGCAAAAGAAGCAAAAGCTCTGTCTACATGAACAATATTAGAGAGGTGAAGGGAAAATGTGGTAGAAAAAAACATACAAGCAGTAGTTGTAACCACACCTTGGATAAGATTGTGAAACAAAACACATACTGTTAGACAGACCCACAAAGAGTGGACTGCAGCTGGATTTCGTGCTTCAAGAACCACCACACAGACGTATGCAATACATGTACAAACCCACAGAATTTTGCCTGGGATAGAGGACAAAGAGACTGGCCCAAACTCAATGGAGATCAAGCTGTGTCTCAATCACTGTACGAAGGCCGTCTCATTTCTCCAAAACTAGAGGGGTCCAGTGAAGGGTTCCATCCTTGTGGCCTTAGATATCCCAAAATGCTTATTAATTACATTTTTTCAACAGAATCACTTGAATTTCACGAGCAAATACACTTGAATTTGTATTGTAATGTAAGTAACAGGTTTTTAAAGAACAGGATTCAATGAATTCTTTAAATGCTGGTCATTTTTATTTTTAAAATATGACTGTGAAAACAGTAACAAACGTATCCAACTACTAAATCTTGGTGCACGTCATTATGTTATGAAAAGCAAAAAGAGTTTAAGTTTACTGGTTTAAATTACATTCATTCATTAATTTTCCAACCCGCTTATTCCCTTTTGGGGTCACAGGTGCCTATCTCCAGCTCACATTGGACGAGAGGCGGGGGTACGCCCAGGACAGGTCGCCAGTCTACCTACCCATTGCGCCACCGTGCCGCCAGTTTAAATTACACACAACATAAAATAGGAAATCACACTGAGAAATGTAACCAATGCAACCCAACGCAAGGGTAGGTACACTCTGGAAACACACATTTATTCACACGTCTACACCTAAGGGGAATTTAGTTAGTTCAATTACCCTGACACGTGTTTCAGATTGCTGGGGAAACTGAAGTACCCTTCCAGGAACCTGATAGTAGTCAGAAAGTTGAATTTCAACACAACCGGAGATTTGAAAATTGTCAAACACTTTTGAAACCTTTAGTCTAAATCCAGGTGGCACAGTGGGTAGAACTGTGGCCTTCCAGTTACGGGTTCAAGGTTGGAATTTGTCAAAAAAACACTCTTTTTGCAAATACATTAATGTATCTGTACAAAAACTGGCATGTCTCATTGCCTTGATATTGGTCAGAAAGTTGAATTCACCACCACCTCATAGGAGAATTTCAAATAGTGAAAAACTTTTGAAACCTTTAGTCTACAATCCAGGCGGCACGATGGCACAGTGGGTAGCACTGTGGCCTTCCAGTTAGGAGGTTGCTGGTTTGAGCCTCAACCTTCCTGGTATGCGTTGCATGTTCTCACTGTGCTTGTGTGGGTTTCCTCTGGGTACTCCAGTTTCCCTTACCAGTTATAGGTTAATTGAATGTGTGAATGTATTAGACTGGCGACCTGTTCAGGGTATACCACCACCTCGCGCCTGGAGTGAGCTTGAGCACCAGCAGGCCCCCTGATACTGAAAAGCAACAAACATGTAAGAAGATGAATGATGAGCTTTACCTTATGTTGACTGTAGTAATTTAAAATGGTTCCTCGCAATGGTCACTGTTTATAAATGTGTCACTCTTTATAATCTACTTTGAATTCAGTCAAGTCTTAAAATATCTTCTGGTTGCATTTCTGCCCTTGTTCTTTTTTTCTGAAGAGTCAGGATCAAATTAATGTTCGTAACTAAAAAGAGTCAGGCCTTAAGAGTGAGAAACTGACATTTAGAATAAATCCTTCAACTGAACAGGTATACAAATAATTTTCTTTGAGAGAGAGGGAGAGAGAGAGAGAGAGAGTAGACAGGTGCTTCTCCTCCAGAGGTTTTCCCTCCACTCTGTCCACTGATGACAATTGCAAGGGAGCAGCAACAGCATCTCTCTCTCTCTCTCTCTCTCTCTCTCTCTCTCTCTCTCTCTCTCTCTCTCTCTCTCTCTCTCTCCCTCTCCCTTTATCCCCTCCTCCTCCCCCATCTGCTCTGAGCGTAAATCCTCTGTTCACTGCTGCTCTTCATTCGCGCTGTTTTCTCGGTATTTCTGTTCTGTTTCGCCGATATCTCCATCTGCAGCTCTCACATCGGACGCTTTCACGCATCTGCGGGATCCCTGTGAACAGTTGTGTTGTTTGATCGTGTGATCGAAGAGGACTCGTCGGACCTCGGCGGACGATTGATATCCAGGCGAGTGCGTTTCTTTTTCTCCGCCTGCGAGTGTGTGTATGTGATCTGGCAGAGATTTGCGGCTTAGCAAACATCAGAAGCTGTTCTGCGCTAGCTGACCGTTAATGTTGTGCTAACGTTGCGGTAGCGTTGCGCTAATGCTGTGAGATGTTACAAGCTGTGTTAGCAGAAGCTAAGGCTGCTTTAAAATTCACAACTGGAGCAGACGTGATTTATGAAGCGTTTTAGCTTAAATTGGAATAAAAAGCAAATACTGGCTTGAGAATGGTGGTTATTTTTCATGGAAATGTGTGTGGCTGCACCTGCGCTCGTTAGTGTACCGTGCTAGCGGTTTACGTTACATCCATTGTTTATTTTGATGAAAACTCTTAGAAATATCAATATATTTGGTCACAGACGCCATTAATTTTACCAGTTCTGTTTCAATTGACAATAGTGATGGATTGTATGTTTTAGCTGTCACATATTATTCTGTTTTTTATCATTCGTGTATCGTTTAAAGTGCTATTGTTTTCATTTTGCGTTTCTCATAATATGAATTATAGCCGGTTACAAACGAACACGGATCAAACCAACGGAAATATTATCTTTAGCCTACATTTCCCATGTCCCAAATTCAGTTAAAGTGAATTCAGATCAAACGAGAAATATTTTTCTTGATAATGTGAAACGAGCCTCGGTATAAACCGTTCAAAACCTCATGTTTGTACTGATACACAGTGAAAAAAATAATAAATAAAAAACCTGGACGAAATCTGCAGTATGAGCTGATTTCTGCAGCTTTTCGTGTACTTTGTGCTCTGGGCAACAGGGGGAGCTGCACAGATTAGAGTCTTGATGGCATTTGTTGTTCATCCATGGAAAATGTGGAGTTCTTGAGATGTGCAGTGAGTCCTAAGATTTTTTTCTGGCTCTGTTGCTAAATTCTAAGTTATTTGTGATGTTTGTAGTTCACATCTTAAGGTGGGCTACTGCACCCGAAGACCACACTGGGTGCCACTCCAGTCAGAAAAAATGAGAAAGAGCTTTATTGCCAAGTAGGTTTGAACTTACAAGGAATTTGTTTTGGTGACAGAAGCTACCAGTTGCACATTTCTAATCGAGAAAAAATAGGAAACCAATAAGAGTAAAAAAATAAACATTTAACACGAGAAATAAATAGATACAAATAAATAGATGAGTGATATTGCACAGAAGATGAGATGAGATGTCAGTGCCACTACCATCACATTCAGATGGTCAGAATGTGGCATCAACAACATGAAAGCATGGATCCATCCTGCCTTGTATCAACTGTTAAGCCTGGTGGTGGTGGTGTAATGGTGTGGGTGTATTTTCTAGGCACAATTTTGACCCAGTAGTTCCAAATCCTGAACATCACTTCAATACCACAGCCCCATATATGAATTTGTATGTACAGGGTGTGTGTAAAATAGCTTCACTGTGGGGTTGCAGTCATTAATTATTTTGGTAATGAATATCAAATCAAAAACTGTAATCGTTCGCTTTTTTTTTCGTAAAATTTTGTGCCATATGTGACATATCCATAGCTCCTTCCGTATGTTTTATTACGCTCAACTGAAATTGTTGCTAGAATACTGTATTATGACTGTCTTGCAAACATTTTTTTTAATCAACCAGAAATGGCATTCTAATGATTTAATTAATTACAGATAAAGAAAAAAGCTACACATTGCTTGATTAAAATGAATATATGTAGCTAGCAAGATAAATAAAAGAGGTTATTTGCATCTGATGCAAGTAGATTTACTAAGCTTTCCATAGACTGCTAATTGCCAAAAGATAGAGAAAAAGGTTAATTATACATACAGTGCATTTTGCCCAAAAAATTCACATTCATCTCGGAAAAATAAAAATCGACATTTCATGAGAATGTTTGCTCTTCTCGTTTAATAAAGAAATCTACCAAATCATTAAACGAAATGGGAAGTTTCTGTCCAATTGTGGGATGTTTGAACACCTCTCACTTTTAACTTAATCCAACCTTGTTTAAACATTCATTATTTAATTATGCTTTTTTTCCAAGTTTTTTTAATTTTTTAATAAAGCTGCATGTTAATCCAGGAAACAAACCTGGTTGACCCAGTGCAATTACATATGTCCAGCTCACTGCCCGCTACATCACCGGAGTTGTTCCGCTGAGGACTTTTAAATGTTAATGTTAGATTGGGCCAAAATGGATGCATTTAGTGTTAGTCATTAAAAGTTAATCATTTTGATGAGCTTGTGCTTATTTTGTGGAAAGGAAGCCGAAGGCATTAAAATTACTTTTATTTGTTATTTTTTTGTTAATTTTCACAAAATATTGATGTATATTTTTGGAATGAAATTATAGCATATTTTATTTAATTGTTAGCATATTTTGAAAACATAAATAATAGTTTTTAAAAAAATCTTAAAACAGGTTTGATGTGTTGATTAATGAGTTATTAACGTCTCATTATGATCTATTACAGAAACATAAATAGTTTTCATGCAAACTGGGGGAAGAACGTCTTCTTTCTCGATTTAAAATTTGTGTAATACAGTGGTACCTTGAGATACGAAATAATTCGTTCCAGTGTGGCGTTCTTATCTCAAAAATTCCGTATCTCGAAGCAAGTTTTACATGTAAAACGCCTAATCCATGCAACGGCTCTCAGAAACAACAGTATAAGTAGATGAAAAAAAAGGAAAACCAGAGAAAAAACAAGTAACATTTCTTCAATCCTTAAATCTACATATTGATAATGATAATAAATGATAATAAAACTAATTTTTTTTAGTATCTCAAAGCAATATTTTCTCCCAAGACCTTTCGTATCATGAACATTTCGTAACTTGAAGCATTCGTATCTTGAGGTACTACTTAGGGGTGTAACGGTACGCTAAAATCGTACTCGGTTCGGTACAGTGTCTTGGAGAGCTCGGTTCGGTTAATTTTCAGGTCCTAACTAGTTGCAGTATTGAATTTTTTATTTTAATAATGTGTATTTCTTTATAGAGTGCAATTTATTTAAAATATCACCCAAATGTGTCACTTTTATTTATTGTATGCAAGAATTCTATTGTGTATTGGCAGCTTTTCAAAATACAGATGTTGTAAGCTCTTATTGTTTTGTACCGAACCGAATGAACCGAACCGAGCTCTCCAAGACACTGTACCGAACCGAATAGGATTTTAGCTTACCGTTACACCGCTACTCAAAACCGCAATCATGGGTAAGATGCCACCTGACTGCTGTCCAGAAGGCCATTACTGACACTCTCAAGCAGGAGGGTAAGACACAGAAAGACATTTCTGAATGAATCGGCTGTTCCCAGAGTGCTGTATCAAAGTGCCTCAGTGTGAAGTCTGTGGGAAGGAAAAAGTGTGGCAGAAAACGTTGCACAATGACAAGAGGTGACTGGACCTTGAGGAAGATTGTGGAAAAGGAGCGATTCCAGACATTGGGGGGGACCTGCTGAAGCAGCGGACTGAGTCTGGAGTAGAAACATCCAGAGCCACCGTGTACAGGCGTGTGCAGGAAGTGGGCTAGAGGTGGCGCATTCCCCTGATCAAGCCACCTTTGAACCAGAAACAGCGGCAGAAGCGCCTGACCTGGGCTACAGAGAAGCAGCACTGGACTGTTGCTCGAATTCAGAAATAAAGGTGCCAGAGTCTGGAAGAAGACTGGGGAGAGAGAAAAGCCAAAATGCCTGAAGTCCAGTGTCAAGAACCGACAATCAGTGATGGTCTGGGGGGCCATGTCAGCTGCTGGTGTTGGTCCACTGTGTTTTATCAAGAGCGGGGTCTATGCAGCTAGCTATCAGGAGATTTTGGAGCACTTCATGCTTCCATCTGCTGAAAAGCTTAATGGAGATGAAGATTTCATTTTTCAGCACGACCTGCTCACAGAGCCAAAACCACTGGTGAATGGTTTACTGACCATGGTATTACTGGTGCTCAACTCTCCAGAGCTAAACCCCGTAGAGAATCTGTGGGATATTGTGAAGAGAAAATTGAGAGACGCAGGACCAAACAATCTGGATGAGCTTAAGGCCTCTTTCAAAGCATCCTGGGCCTCCATAACACCTCAGCAGTGCCACCAGCTGATTGCCTCCTTGCCACGCCCCATTCAAGCAGTCATTTCTGCAAAATGATTCCCAACCAAGTATTGAGTGCAGAACTCAATATAATTATTTGAAGGTTGACCAAATGGCTTGAACTACTTCAGTTGTGCGTACATAAATCTGAAATATCTGAAAGTCTAATGTTTATCAGGACAGTACAGAAAATAATGAACTTTATCATAATATGCTAACTTTTTTTAAAAGATTCTGTACACAAGAAAATTGTGCGTCTGATTTTAAAGAGAAATTGTTTGTTTTGCAGACAACTAATATTTTGGCTTTAAATTGATAGATCAGCGATTGCTTATCCTCTTCTCTTTCTCCATAAACACGCCTCACACAATGTGAATTGTTTGTGCTCCACCGTGTGGCATGGAGGGAATTACTTTTCACAGAAGCACCATCTAGTGTTCAGGAGACTGTCTATGTACTCAGTTTTAAACGCAACAGAAAAACGCAGGGAGCTAATGACGTAGCCGCTAAAGAGCAGTGCTGCAGAACCATCAGTGTGTAAAGACCTTATATAAAGTTATTGTCTGTGGTTATCATTTCCGTTCAATCAAGAACATTATAGCGATTTATCAGAAGTGCACGCATTTCAAAAGATGCCTACATTTTAAAACAGGAACTTCTCAAGAGGGACATTGTGTAGGAATGTCAAATTGTTTTTAAAAATTACATATTTCTTGCTCTTTTTACTTCCTCTCCTACATGGATTTATTGTAGCGCTCATTGTCAGAATCATAACAGGGCACTTGGGTTTTTTCCATAGACTGTGAAAAGACATGTGACCGCCTACTGCCATTGGGATAATATGACGTTTTTTTTTGTTTGTTTTTTTTTCCTCGAGCTGGACCGGAGGCTACCATTGACCAGTGGACACGCCACTTTCTGATAAGGACGGAACCATCATGGTTTCAGGGCTCTGCCTCGAGTCTGACACACGTCCCTCTCGCACTTAGTCTGTTATTTATAACTTATTTTGTAATTCTTAACTTTTTGAGAATTTGATCGTTGGCAGCATCAATGATCTTTCTCACGATATGATGACAGCAGTAAGTCAGCTCTGTTCTGTGTAGCTGTCAATCACATGGTCCCGCCCTGCTTTTTTTAGGGGAATTTTGAGCCATCGTCAACCACACGAAAATAAACTTGAAAAATTAATTTTGAAATGAAGACACATCATGCAGTTTGTTCAAGATGCTTTTAATCAAATTTTGGCGTTAACCATTCTGCTAAAGGAGATATGTTAAAAAGTATAATGCATTTTGTTTTGTTTTTTCTTACATTGATTTGTTATTTTGGTGGAAAGTCAAGTCAGATTGTTGAGCTGTGGGCTTCCTGAAAGTTAATTTTCAAAATTAATCACCTGTCTGTAAGTTATAATCCAGTTTTCATAGAAAACGCAAGAGAAGATGAAAGATTCCCTCTACACACAGATCTGAACTTTTATGTTAGAACACGCCTCGAACGAAAACCATGGCTAGTTTTCAAAGCGACATGAATTTTCATAGCGACTTCCTACAGGAAATAGGAAATAAATAACGCGCCGCAAATCCTCTCTTTTCTGCTCCTGGAGATCAGCCAACAGTATAAACCGCTCGACATCCATGATGTTTTCAATGTGTTTGTTTATTTCTTCTTTGTTGTCGTCTTTTTCTTTTCTGTTTCCCCTTGTGGCGTGTCATTGCATTATATTTCCTCAACCAAGATGACAAACTGTTGAAAAGCCATCTGAAGATTTGTAGGAATCTCAATTCGAATCTGTTTTTAGAGGCCTTTAAAGCCCCATGTCATCACACTACCACCACCTTGCTTGCCCTTTTCTTGGTATTTTTTTCAAACCTCTTTATCATCTCAGATTTGGTGCCAAAAAGCATGCCCCTGACAGTTCTTCCTTACGCGAACTATTGAACAGTTCAAAAGAGGATTATTTTTGGGCCTTGGTAAACAACTCCCTAGTCCCTTATTACTGCAGCCTCCACAGCAAAGCTAGTTGGGGTCCTTTGGAACAGCTGCAACCGATGCGTTATGGAGACATCCAAAGGGACGGAGGCTGGAGATGATTGCTGAGAACTTGACTCAGCCTGAAAAGATGCAGTGGGTATAATCAGATTCACATTATGCTCAGCCAGCTTCACATACCCAAGGCATCAACAAACAAACAGGGAGAGATGGATGTCAAGGTCAGTATCAGTAAAGCCAGAGCTGCTTTTCTTTAGCTCCGAAGCCATGGAACCTTCTTAATCTTATGATTTGAATCTTGTTCTTTGTGATTCGGACGGAAAAACATAGCTAGATGTTCTGACTAGAAACCAGCAGTCAGTAACTGGAATTAGACTGAGTAGGCACCATCAGACTTCCTTCAACCAGTGTTTCCCCTAGGATCATGGCCTTGGGGGGGGGTTATGGGTGGTGCGGCAAAACACTCACACAAACACTTAATAGTGTTTATGTTTCCAGAGCATCTTGGTATGGATAGTCTGAAACTTCTGGCCCATTTATTGAGATCCGCATGCAGGCTGCAAGATGGTCCCCTTGCAGCCTATTGCGAATGTCTGTTTTGACCTGTAAATACATTAACTGTTAGGCTTTAAAAGTGATAACTGATAGTAACAACAGTAAAAAATCAACTTAACATAGTGATAGTTTAAAGCAGGAAATGCCATTGTATAACTAACTAGCTAGCTATTAATTAAGCAATTTATTTACCAATTTGTTCATTCATGCTTGTGTGTATTTACTTACTTGCGCGATATGGAGGACAATTGTAAACGCGCAAATGTTGAGACAGAAATTACATGCCATCGTATAAATAACATAATGCTATTTAGTTTAATAAAAGAAAAAAGCAAAGACCTGTTATATATAAATTACTTCTGTCAGTATTCGACTAAAATAAAATTAACTTGACCTTCAAGGGGGGCGGGGGTGCCGTTGGGGGGGCGGGGCACCCCCCTAATATAATGGTAAGGGAAACACTGCTTCAACCAAGGAAGCATTTAAGTTACCTAAAGATTGTAAATGTTGGGCACGTCCTTTCATTAGATCATTTGATTTTGAGATTAATCAGGTACAAATTGTGTGATTTGGAAGCTGAAATGACACAGATTGGACATTATTTGAAACACAATAATCACACGATACCACTGGTCATCATCCTGGATACTTTTTATTTTCTGAAAGTTAAATTGATTTTTGATCAGATAGCAAGGGAAGGGAACATGACGGGAAAAGAATTTGGTAGATAGGAAAAAAGACAATTTGGGATACAAACCTATGTCGCAACTGTTCATGTTTGGCGCACCAACCGCTACACCATGGAAATGGAATGGCAACTTTGGTCATCCGCATAATGCTTGATAAGTGTGGATCTTATGCACTTATCAACACGCTTTAGAAAAATAAAACAATCCATTTTGGCACATTGTTCGGCACGCGTTGTGAAAAAGTGCTGTTTTTCAGCTTCTCATTTAAATAACTCCTGTGTTATTATTATTAGTTTCACTTGTGAAAAGGCAGATGTCAGGGAAAGATACGCATGTCTGCCAGCAAATATCCAATCAATGAACTGCTCCTTTGTGTAAACATCCAATCAGCGAGCACTAAAGTTAGAGGAGGGCAGGACTTGACATGTTTCACTCAGCGCAGTGACTTTGCTGACAAATACGATAAAGATCGAAAAAAGAGCCTGAAATGTTTTATTATAAAACATAGGCAACATATGAAACACAAGCGCTCTTCTGCGTTGTCTTCAGACAGCTGTTCCTGGTTTCAGGACCCCTAGGTGCCCGTAACTTTCGCCTTTTCCTGTGCTTATACACTTGCTGCTGAAGAAACTCATGTCCATTTTGCTATGATTGTTTATTGTAATGTTTTAATTTAAAGTGAAAATGTTTATAGTTGTCTTTATTTTGATTTAGCAAAATAACGCCCAATTGTTATCTGTTCGTGCAATCCTTACAAAGAATGATTAAAAAAATTTGCTAAGTCATCAAAACCAAACCGAAAACCATGGAAAAACGGTACCGAACTGTGTGCTGTGTGTACTGTTGCATCTCTACGAGAAGGTAAATTATCTCTGCTTTGATGTGGCTTTGCATAGATTCTCACTTTTAAATGTATCTGTATAACTTGGCACATATTCACGAATAGGTTAACCGTAAATTTACATATGTTACATGTAGCGTTTGATTGTCTGACATAATGAGATTGACAGTTGCACGTGTACGCAAGCAATCCCATTCTAGTTTCGTGTGTTTGATTGTCGGTACTTTCTTTGGCTAAGACCTGACCTATGTTTATGGGTATATGAATGTCGCCGTAACAACTGACCAAAATGCTACTAATAAATTCAAACTCTTGGACCATTTTTAAAGAGTGTATGCCATGATTGCTTTACTGGTTTGTTAGAATCTCTCATTGTCAATACACAAAATAGATATCTTTCTCTCGATTGTACAGCTGCATTTTCCTAGCAGAATGAAAATAAAAATGCAACACTCTTTTACCAAAAATTCGGTTGAGGTGAATTTATCAGACTGCGAATAAGTGTTTCCAAAAATCTCTACGAAAAGCATTAGACGTTTGGCCTACAATGTTTTTTTTTCATTCAAGTACATCAGTGTACACAGTCCATACAAACTGCCTGATGATACAAAACCAAACTTTTAGTGTGTATGCTGTGAATGTCGCATATTTGTGCAAATCCAGTGCTTAGTTGTTCTCTTTAATCTCTCGTTGTTATTTCGCACAATAGAAATCCCAGTTCTTTTTGCCAGTCAGAACTGGATATCTTCCAATTTTATAGGGTAATAAGCTTAGTGTTTCTTTCACCTGCTGCACCAGTTTCACCTGGCGACCACAGCATCTACGACCCTCAGGGTTGCCGTTCCATTTTGAAATCTCTGTCTGGGAGAGACCTTGTGG
This sequence comes from Danionella cerebrum, assembly GCA_007224835.1. NCBI lineage: Eukaryota > Metazoa > Chordata > Actinopteri > Cypriniformes > Danionidae > Danionella > Danionella cerebrum. Next base: position 65,388 of record SRMA01025179.1, on the reverse strand, counting down.
ATTCAGTAAAACTACCTTGTGTATTGTTACTGTGCTCAATCTTTTAGCAAAAAATGTCTTTGCTAACCTCAGAGTTTTGCCATTCCTCACTGAGTTTTAAGCTTCCTACAGAGCTGTTTCCGGTTTAGTTCATAACTGAGTGTGACATTGATGACCATTAGCAGCTGTTTGGTATAATCAAACATTGTAATCCTTCAAAATCCATGACTTAGTACAAGTAATGGTTCTACATGTATATTTGAAATCTCATTTGGTCCATCTGGGATTCATTTGGATGTACTCTATTTAGATAAAACTGAACGGGTTAGTTTATGTATTTAGAATCTTACAAGCTCAAACATGAACGCCCCGTTTACCAGTGGCACAGAGACTCTTTTGAGCGCTGAAGCAGCTGCAGCTCAAGTAACACACACTCGCGCATCCCTTTGCACAGTGATCCACCAATCTTATGGCAAGAGGGACAAACACCGCCATGAAGTTTGTGCTGGGGGGGCGGAGCTTGAGTGTGTACGGGTGTGTGTGTGTGGGGGGGGGGTGTTTGTGAGTGAAGGAGACTTGTAACTGCCGGTTCAGAGCCAGATGCTCCAAACAAAAGAGCATTTCTCAGGAAACACACTGGGAAGTGCAGCACTCCCCATTGTGTTCCAGTGTGTGTGTGTGTGTGTGCGTGTGTGCGTGTGCGTGTGCGTGTGTTTGTCTGCACTTCTGTGGTGTTGCCAAAATCCTAACTTTGTGGGACTGTTTCAAAATGACACATGCGCTCAGTCGAACACACAGCAATGCTTACATTTGGAAAGAGCATCCAATCCGTTCCAAGGACATTCACACTGATTGGATAAGGTTAGTGTTGATGCCTTGGATCATTTCAACCCAGGGTTAAAAAACACTTTATCTTTTTTTTTTTATCAGATTTTTAAACGACTCTGTAATGAAGATTTTTTTTTTAAAGAAATAATTTTTAAAGTTCAGTAAAGTAAACTTGTATTGGCCAGAAATCATTTGGTAGCTAGCACCATGGGGGTGAGCACCAGGGTTTGGCTTCACTCTGCCGGGCACGTGGCGCACACCTAGTCTGGACCCAGAGGAACAACTGATGCATTGTGCCAGTCATCTGCAGATTTAGTCGTCATTCACACCACACTGAACACTCTGATCCGCATCATAAGGGCCACTTCGATTGGTCAGAATGAAACTGCGTACGGAAGTAAACAACAGCCGAAGACTGGGACAACATGATCAATATGAACTGACTTCACTGCTTGATTTTTACCCTTGGTATCTTTTTTTAAACCTTTTTTGCTAATCGTGTTTGATGAACATTGCAAATGAAGCATGGATTATAAAGTTTGACCAAGTTAGTCCGCAAAGTGCCATTAAAAACACTGTTTGTAAACAGACACATGCCACGCACAAGCGAGATGAATGGCTATATTCATAGAAAAAAGCATATTTTCCTGTATTCAAAGAGCTCTAGAGTTTAGATTTGTACTGAGACCACCTCCTTGAGCAGGTCTCAGATTTTTTGCTTTTGGTCTTATTTTTAGTTTAGTTGTTGCTTTCTCACCTGCCAAAATGAACTGAACTAAAAGGCAAAATGAACTCTAGTTTGAATTTATCGAACTAAACAAGTTCACCCACACCAAACTCACCCATCTAATGGCCCTTGCTGTATGCACTGCTGCTCAGACATCTTGCTATCACGGGGCTTTAGCCCAAACTGTTCCCACAAAGTTGCCATGGAATTGTCTAAAATCTCTTAACGATGTAGCTAGGGATGCCACAATATCAAGTTTTATACCAAACATTTCAGTACACCCTCCTCGGTTCGGTACTGCTTCTCAATTGAATAACTCTCGTAAGTATTATTATTAGTTTCACATGTGAAAGCCAGGGAAAGAAATGCATGTCCGTGAGCAAACATCCAATCAATGAACTGCTCCTTTGTGTAAATTTCCAATCAGTTAGCGCTAAAGTTAGAGGAGAGGGAACTTTGCGTGTTTCTCGAAGCCAGAGAGGAATAATCAGTCCTATGAGGAGACTGTGGCTTTGCTGGCGAATACGACAAAGATGGAAAAGAACGGTAAATAAAATGTCTCCATGTGCCAGTAATGTTTAGCAGGCACATGGAGACATTTCTGCGCCACTTCTGCGCCATCTTCAGACAGCTGTTTCTGTTTTCAGGACCCCTAGGTGCCCGTAACTTTTGCCTGCCTCTCTTAATGCACTAATGCACTCACTGATGAAGAAAGTGAAAAGTTGTGTAGCTGTGTAAAGATGTTTGATGTAGCAAAATAAAGTGAATTCTATGAATAATGCGATCCATACAAAGAATGAATTTTAAAAATGACAATTCGCTAAGCCATTAGAACCGAACCAAAAACTGTGATTAAAAACCGCGTTATGTTCCCATCCGTGAGCTTTGTGTACCCTTGCATTCCAAAATTTAGCAACATGCTTTAGTTTATACCACTGCAACCGACACTGTGCGATGCAACTGATTGCTTGGATACAGCCATCAAAAGCCAAACCCATGAATTTTGTTCCGTGTTATCAACCTTGCATTAAAGAACCATTGCATTTATTCACACAATGGGATATTAGTTGAATATAGTAGAGTACTATTGCATACATTGGTCTTTTTACATCATTTGTCAAGTGTTTTAAAGAGGATATCCTAAAAATAATAAATTAGTGTATTTTAATCTCTGGAATCTGAAATATCGCTCAACCAAAGGCTTCCTCATGAACTGACTGACTTTTTTTAATCATCACAGTAGTTTTAGTTAAAGCTAATCCTATACAAACATTCTTTCCAAAATGAAGGTTTACGTTTTGTGAAAAAAAATGCAGTAGTAGTCAGCTGTGTAATTACATTAAAAGCTTTCTTTAACAAATATCATTACAGCTTTAAAGGAGGAAATCATACAAAGTTTCCAAAAGATTTTTTTAAAAGAATCGTGCAATTCACAAAAATAAGATAGACTTTGTTTTGATATTTATTGCATGTCTTAAACTCAATGTTATTTTTCTAACAAATATTTTAGAAAAAATATCAGTGATTTGAGTCTCTGAGTAACTTTTGGGTACTACAGTTGTCTGTGCTAAAACCACGCTGATACAAATGCTGTGGACCAAGCTAAAAGTGCATTCAACTCTTTTGACCAGCAGTATTCACCATTACCGGGAGCTTGACAAGTGATAGCAAACATAGAACTGTGTTTATAAGTAAAATATGTTTTCGACAACTTCCTATCCTCAAGATGCGGCAGAGAACTGGGAAAAACTTATGAATTAAATATAATTATTTAAAAAAATGTATGGATTTGACCATTTATTCATTTATTTGTGTATATATTTGGTATAGCCATGATAAAAACCTCTATGTGCAAAATTTGTGTTTTCAGATGCATGAGCAATTCATTGAGGCATCAGACACAGCTTTCAAACGCTTGAGTAAAGTAAAATAATGCCTACAAATGGCCACTTTTATTTATTTATATGGCAATTACTCACCAAAAAGAGAAGTTAAATAATTCTCCCCAAAAAGCTGCTAATCACTGGATATATATATATATATATATATAGAGCCACGACACTACAATATTTTTGTGCATGTGTTGAAAATAATTTAAGACAATTATATCTTGTATTCTGTCACCCAGTTTGAAAATAAATATCTGGTGATTTCAGGTTTTTTGCTACAAAACTTGTTTGCTATTTCAAATTTGGAGGACTTCCATCGCACCCATGTGTGCATTTTATCTGCTTTTTAATGTGAAATTTCCCCCTATTGTACTGGCAGGTGTTCAAAAAGCTAAGGAAGAAGACCCTTGCATTACTAATCATGTCTCTGTTTAGCTCTGTTAAGTCCTTCTTATTTAATTCCAAATCAATTCCCATCTTTAATGTTCTCGGGGGTTGTGTCATGAACGTAGATCATAACACTTGCTCCTGCTCTCATTCTAACTGGCCACCCTATGACCCACCATACTAATTTTTTTTGTAATTTGGAAGAAGTTTTGAGTTCATATGTTCTCCACAGAGATTCCTGGCTTATAATGACAATATGAAAAAACAATCTGTCCATTAGGTCAGTTGACCTCCAATAGCATTATGTTCTTACTATGATTCTTACTGTCTTTAACTTAATAGCTTTATTTAGAAATAAATTACTTAATGGCTGGTATGGCATTCGGGTTAAATATAAGCCATTAATGCAAGTAGACACCGGTCTGAATTGAAAGTCGCACAAATCTTCAGATGGCTTTTCAGCAGGTGGGCTACGTCTGAGTCGAGGAAATATTTATACAATGATGCTCCCTGCCTGAGGAAGGTGTTTGCGCTCCAAAAGAGACATTCCGCACCACACAGAGAAAAATTGAAAGAAGATGAAGTCAGCAGAGAAGAAATCAAAGAACATATAGAAAAAATCCTGGATGACGATTGGTTTATTCTGTTGGTGGCTATTCACGGGGAACGGTTTGACAACAAATGTGGAGAAAAGAGAGGATTTGTGGATTTCTGTCCTGTTTCCTTAACGAAGTCACTATGAAAGTGTTGGATGCCCGCCACTGAGTGCCTTTTTTGCGAGCGATCAAAATAGACAGCTTTAATTGATCATTTTCCTTGTGTAAAAACGGATCCGATATGGCAGGGCAAAACTCTTTTACATTGACACGACTTGTTCGGTCAGATGTGTGAGCTCCCGTTGGCTCCCATGGTTTTCGATCGAGCTGTGTTCGCACTGAAAAACAGTTCGCTCTGTTTGTGGAGTCGTTTACACTCTTTCTTAGCACAAACTTTTTGTGAGGGGCAGGGGTACACCCTGGACAGGTCACTAGTCCATCACTGGCACATTCACACCTAAGGGGAAATTTAGATTATTCAATTAACAAAACGCATGTTTTTGGGATTGTGGGGGAAACCAACGCAAGCACAGGGAGAACATGCAAACTCCTTCCAGGAAGGTCACCAGTGAGCCTCGAACCGACAACCTTCTAACTGGAAGCCCACAGTGCTCCACCATGCTGTGCCTTAACACTCTTTGTTTTTTTGGAAATTAGAAGTCTGGAAAATAATTATCTTCGCAATTCTTCTCCGGTAGTCGAGTACAATAATCAAAACGGTCCCGACTAACACTCGATCAAGTTCATCCTTTCTCCAACACATGGAGCGACAGATGTGTAGCAGTGTTCCAGACAATGAGAGGACAGCAGGCGAACACAGGTCTCACATTACAGACACTGACACCATCACACACACACGCACACGCACACACACACACACACACTCATGGCCACCGAGACTTTAGGGAACGCACACAGACCAGAGATGATTGATAATCACTGAGATACACAACTGCCTGATCTGTTTCAACTGTAAACACTTGAAGGGAAGAATTGAATTCCACAATAAAAGTCCCTTTATGTTTGTGTGCAGGTAGGACGTTTGATGGTGTGTCTACAGATCTTTTTGGAGCTGAAGTTACATTGGAGCCAAGGAGATTTAATTATGGTATGACACACTGATCAGCATTGGACATCTAATTACAGACATACAGTGAGATTGCACCTTTTATTGAGGGGTGAATTGGCGCAAAGGTTAAGCTGTTATGGAGTACCTGTAATTCCAGTGGTAATGGTAGACCATTGTCTGGCATAGGGGTATACAATACAATGGGCTAGATGGGGGTACATGACACTATTTAATAAGCTCTAAACATACTCTGATAAACCATGACACAAACATTTTTTAAAGAGTCCCAAAATAAGTATTTACCCAATGAAAACAGAAAATGTGGCAAAGCGTGAGTTCCTTCATGGATTTTATTAAATCTTATTTGTGCTTTCATTCACTCATACATTAAAAAAGATCAGAGTTCTGTAGCTCGTGTCTTTTTCTGTGTGTGATGTTTTATGGTCGTATAGGTAACCACTATGGGATGGTCAGAAACCCTGCAGACTGTGTGTGGGTCAGAGATTTCCCATGATGCTCAGCAATAGTCAGCGCAGAGATGAACACCAGCTTTACAGGTGTGTTGTGTGCTCTGATCTCTCTCATCCCTGCTGCTCCTATCTGTGTATGTATTTGTGTGTGCAGCAGAGCCATGCAGATTGGAACATGAGCTTTGTAATTGTTTGTGTTTTTTTTTTTTGTTATAAAGTTCTGGTGTGTCTCCTCCCCACTGCTCCTGTATGTTTGTGTGCTACCCAGATTTCTTAGCTCGTAGCCTCTTCCCCTCCCCCCTACTGTGTACAGGAGACGCGAACCAGCACGATGCTAACGCTGCTGGTCATCTTGATGATGATGCTACCTCATATCTTCTGAACAACGTGGCCGCCGTTCCCATGGCGAAACAACCACCATTGCCTAACAACCAGGACCTGCTCGGGCCTCTTCCTGAAAACTGGGAGATAAGCTACACAGAGAGCGGAGAGATCTACTATATAGAGTAAATAAAATCACACTTGTGTTTCTCAATGTTTTTCTGCCATTCGACACTTTGGAGACAGGAAAATGTCCCTAGCCAACTATGACCACACCTGTCCCTAATTTTCTTAACTATATCCACTTTCCCCTCCTGTTTCCTTTCATCTCATTTAACCAGAGTTCAACCTGCCTCTTCTGCATGTGTCCGTCATCCTTCCTTTCCCATATCTCCCCGTGTGACCCAATATTTACCTTTTCCCAAGCTTTTGCCAAATTGCCCAACTAAACCATAGCATCAACTCTATCAATCGATTATCAGTCACCACATCTGACTATAGACTCACCTGTCCATACTCTCATTCTTTAACCTGAGCTTCACTTATGATTTACCTCTTTGTCTGGTCATCAACCTGTTTCCACTCATTCACCTATCCTAAGCCTTCCCTTTTCCTCATCGACCCAATAGCTCCCAATCACTCACCCTGACCTGAGCCTTGGCTTTTCCTCATTAACCCAACAGTCTCCACTTATTCACCCATATTTGCCTCATTGACTCATTAGTCCCCAATCACTCCACCTGACCTGAGCCTTGGCTTTTCCTCATCAACCCAACAGTCTCCACTTATTCACCCATATTTGCCTCATTGACTCATTAGTCCCTAATCACTCACCCTGACCTGAGGCTTGGCTTTTCCTCATCAACCCAACAGTCTCCACTTATTCACCCATATTTGCCTCATTGACTCATTAGTCCCTAATCACTCCACCTGACCTGAGCCTTGGCTTTTCCTCAATAACCCAACAGTCTCCACTTATTCACCCATATTTGCCTCATTGACTCATTAGTCCCCAATCACTCCACCTGACCTGAGCCTTGGCTTTTCCTCATTAACCCAACTATCCCTAATCACCTCAACTGTTCTGAGCCTTGCCCTTCCCTCACCATCTGTCGCCAATCCCTCCTCTTATCTTGAACTTTGCCTTTCCCCTCAACATCTATCCCAAGGCCCCTGTGGTATAGCGGAATGTGCGCAGTCATATATGTGCGGTTGCGCAGGGTGACGCGGGTTCGAATCCCATCGAATCTCCCATCCTTCTCTCTATCCAACTGTCTTACTGTCTACCAATCTACTATCTGTTCAAAAAAATGACTAAAAAAGGCCAAAAAGGAAAATATATATATAAAAAATATATATATGTCCCCAATTGCCCCACCTTTCCTGAGGCTGGGCTTTTCCTCAGCAAGCAAACAATCCCTTTTCGCCCCACCTTATCTGAGCCTTGTCTTTTCCTCAACATCTGTCTCCAATCCCTCCACTTGTACTGAGCCCTGTGTTTTGCTCACTAACTTTTTTTCCCAGTCACTCCACCTTTTCCCCATTAACCTGATTTTCCCTAATCATTTCACATGCCGTGAAAAGATCTACCCATCTGTCTCCAATCCCTCCACTTGTTCTATCATGCCTGTTTCTCGTAAAATTTGGTCTCCAATAGCTCTACCTGTCCTGCCCTTTTTTTCTTCAGTCCAGCTGAGCACACTCGCGTTATCAATTTTGACCCTTGCCTTTACCTTATCAACCAAACTTTCCTGAGTCTTGCCTTTCCTCAACAACATCTGTCCTCACTCCACCTGTCCTTTTCTTTCCCTCATCAAAATCTGTCCCTTACCTGCCCAGAGCCTTGCCTGTTTTTCATGAACCCAACTCTCATGTGCCTTGCTTTTTTTCAACATCTGTGTCCAATCACTCGTTGTACACCAAGCCTTGCCTTTTTCTTTTAAACCCCATGGTCCACCAATCTCCACTTATCCTGAGCCTTGCCTTTCCCTCAACAACTGTCCACAATCACTCCACCTGTTTTAAGCATTGCACTTTCCTCATCCACCCAACTCCCCCTAATCACTCTACCTGTCCTGAGCCTTGCCATTACCCCAGGGGTGCTCGTTACGTCGATCGCGATCAACCGGATGCGGAGGTGCGACCTGTCGATCACGGCGTGAAATGGAAACAATTATCAGCCGATCATCCATCCCGTCACAGTTCAGTAAAGTTAGCTGCAGATTCACGGATTCGGTTTTCTCTGCTCAATAGCTCGAGACCAGAATGTTCTTAGTAAACAAATAATACCTATTTTTAATCCGTGTTATGTAGCGGACAAACGACAAAACGTTTTTTATCAAGACAAGTTTCCCTCTGCATTCGCAGAAACACATTACCGTCTATGAGCAACCCGCTGACATGGAATCGCTTAGGGACCGTCTGCAGATTACCAGATCCAAAATATGTTTTACCCAGAATATGCTTCATAACTTCATTCTAAATTCATCTATTACAACAAAAATCAAGCAACACGACACTCCTCACCTGCATATTGTACTGCACGACTCAGTTTCAATAAATATTGAAATATTTATTAGAGCATCATTTTTATTCTTGATTATTTGGATCAAAGCTCAATTGCTCCCATAAAAATCACTCTATTACCATCAATTCAGGTCACACACAACTGTTCTAATGATTCAATTCAGTGCAAGTCATCAAATTAAACTCACATTATTACAAAAAATTTAAATAATTAATTATTATGTGTGTTTTGTCAATTCTCAATAAAGTTGAAAATAATTGTTTGTTGATTGATGTTTTACATTTTGTAGCGGGTAGATCACTTTGACTTGGTCATTGTAAAAGTAGCTCGCAAGCTGAAAAAGTGTGAGCACCCCTGCTTTACCCTCATTGACCCATCTGTCCCAAATCACTCCTCCTGACTTGAGCCTTGCCTTTTTCTCATCCACTCTTAACCACTCCATGTGCCCTGTTCTTCGTCTTTCCCACACCACGTTTCTAACTCTAATCACTCCAGCTTTTGTAAACCTTACATTTTTCAAATCACTTTATCTTTGTCCAATCACGTTCATTTAACCCAAGCCAGTGTATCTCACTGTTATTAGATGTTAGAATCCAGAATATCCATGATTTATTGCCATAGTTGGGGAAAAGTATCAAAATTCACAGTCAAAGGTCCTGTGGGCCAGTGATATATTTTTTTGTTTTGTTTTGTTAGATTTGTTGATTTCAGTAACAATTTCAACAACAAAAACAAATTGATGCTGGTTTTGCATGGAAACAGCCATAACACAAATGAGGTGAAATAAAGAAATTTTTTTGCAAAATCAAAGAATTTATTTTCATTCAGCAAGATGAGCTAAATCAATGTAAGTCAATATAATTATGGTTTACTTGACATCCTGGCACTGATTGGGAGATTAAAGTGAGCTGAAATCTATCCTGTTTCAATCATGGGTGCGGAACGGCTTTTTCTATGTCCACATGGTACTGTAAATTCAGTACTCTTACCTTTCTGGACAGTGTTTATATAAACTGCCAGCAAAAAAAGCTTTCAGTTGTGCACCCCACTGAAATATCTAAAGTCTTACACCTTGAGTTTGCAAAATAAAAATAAATGAAGGAAATAAGGAGTTAGTTGTGCAAATGCTGGGGCTATACTCCTGAGATATTCAAGGAGCTTCACGATCACACAACAGGAAGAGGATAGTAATGTTATTTCCAGTCACAACAGGAAGAGAATATTAATAATCATGTTGTTGTTTCCAGTCACAACAGTAAGACAACGTCCTGGACAGATCCTCGCTGCTCTGACCTGAAAATCCCTGAGGAACTTCATGGTGAGAGACAGACGTCTAATTTATGATTTATGAATGGAAATTGTTAAATTGTTTAATTGGTTTTAATGTGACCAATAAATTCATAGAAAATTATTGTGACATTTTAATGTCAGTCGATATTTTTTTAAAGAAATAGATGCAGAATCGAATGAGTGAATCATAAAGTGCACTGTATATTTCAGTTTAACGGTTAAATACTTTTCAAAGCTAATACTAATAAAAGTAAAACTGCCCAGGGTACAATTGCAGCGGGCAGGCTTGTCTAAACGATAACATTTAAGGGTATGTTTACACACATTTAGTTTGGTTCAAATGATTCCTGGTTAGATTACACATTGGAACTGGTTAAAATGCAGTGGTGTGCAAAATTTGGAAACCCCTCTAAAATTCTAGTTTTTTTTTTCTTTCATAATTATTGTTTTTCTGGATATGTTTCAGTTAAGTATATCATATAGGAAACAGACACAGTGATATTTGAGAAGTGAAATAAAGTAATTTATGGAAAGGGTGCAGGAAAACTTCAAACAAAATTAGGCATGAGCATACATTTAGGCACCCTTGTAATTTCATTGATTTCAATACCTTTCCAGACTCAGAACTAGAGCTCAAAATTGGTTTGGTAACCGCAGTTGACCTACAGGTGGAGCAAATCATGAATTTAAAGGAGGTCAATTGTAAGTGTTTCTCTGTACACACCTCAAACAGTGTCGCTCCTTGCAGAACGTTGGACGAAGCAGCTTCATTTTGGCAAACGGTGCTGTGGACTGATAAAACTAAAATAGAGTTATTTAGGCAAAATAAGGAGCGAAAACAACACCAAACTGCAAGAAAAACACCTGCCTCTTACACCTGTGGCCAGTGCAGGGATTGGGAATCATGTTAAAGTTGAGGGTCACATGGGTTCCACTCAATATCAGCAGATTCTGGAGCACAATGTCCAGGAATCAAGTTGAAGCTGCGTCTAGAGCTGGGTATCGTTTAAAAATGTTCGATACCGATACCCTGAATTCGTTATCGGTTCCAAACGATACTTTTTTTTATACTTTTATTTTAAGATATAGATTTTAACAAGATTGCATAACACATAATCGCAGAGAAACTTTGGTTTTATTTTTTCAGGATGTTTGTGACACTTTTCACAGCTGGCTTATCTCTAAGACCAATAAGCAAAGGAACAAAAGCACAAAATGAACAAAGTGCAGGGTTAACATTTGCTGTTAACCTTAAATCAGGGGTGTCAAACTCATTTTCACAGAGGGCCACATTAGCATAATGGCTGTCCTCAAAGGGCCAGATGTAACTTATAAATGTAAAACAATGTACTCGAATGTAATGTAAAATAAATGTAACTACTCCTTAATGTTAAATAACTCATTATTTATAACTTATTCAAGTGACAATTCAGTTACATAGAAACAATTGTACGCTTGTTGTTCTAATATATATCCTTTTGTTTTTTTGTCAGCTTCTGAAAACCCACATAACTCCATTAATGAAGGATCAAACTGTCCAAGTGAATAAAGAAAAATAGCATTTTTGTAATTTGTTTAGTGAAAAAAACCCTCACAGACTGAAGAAACAGATCACAGATAAACTAGTAGCTCCGCCCATTTCACATCTTGAAATGTATTTTATCGTGAGAAACTGGAGGTGTAACATTAGAGATCACTCAAATGCGTGATTCTGATGTTCAATGTGTGAGAGTTTTTAGCTCTGCAGTTTCACTCGTGAGTATGGATGCGGAAATACCGTTGCGGCTAAAGGCATTGTGAGAAATGTAGTTTTTTTTAGACACTCAAAACTTTTAAGCTCTCGTGGGCCACATTAGATTACATGGCGGACCACATCTGGCCCACGGGCCTTGAGTTTGACACATGTGCCTTAAAGCATTTAGTATTAACTTAGCTAGGTATTTAAAGCCATCAAACCGTACATAACGTTACACAGCGTACGTTAGTCCGAAACACGATTAATAAATTGACCGCGCACAAACTTAAACTTAACTTTAACGGTACACAAGCATGAAGCGCTAAAGGTTAGCTGATTTTGAATGTCTGTTTACCTGCCGGAGCATCCATCGCACCGGTATCATCAGTCACGGAGGACGACGCTTGTGGTGGGCATGTTGTTGGAGGCTCTGAGGAAAATACTGAGAGGATGATGATGATGATGATGATGATGATGACTGCACTGGCGTGATCTTCTTGCAGTAAATTAATTCTGCGTACTGTCAGGTGTTTCATCATATTTGACGTGTTGTCAGACTTGGACGCGATAAGCTTTTTACAAATATTGCATCGTATGCTGTTACCCTCGATCTTGGCATAATGTAGCCATACTTTTGATCGCTTAAACATAGTTTGCGTTAAATTTATGCTATGCTTTACAGTATAATGTACATTACAGCCTCACCTCACACTTGACAAGCTCTGTGCGACATGGCAAGTGGGGGGAGGGGGGGGGTAGCTGCCGTAAACGTGATTTTCAAGGCATCAGCATTTTATCCGGGCACGTTAAGGACGCCACACGTTTTCTAGCTCACTGACGTTAACATGATTATACCCTTAGCTATTGAAATTTGGTATCAAACGAAAATTATTTTTTCGATACTCTGTAGTATCGAGACAATTCGGTCAGTGCTTAAAAAGTACCGAACACGATACCCAGCCCTAGCTGCGTCTGAGCATTTATACAGGGGAACAAATAGAATGTCCTAGGTTCTCAGTCCCCAGACTGGAATATTATGGTTGTACATACTCAAAAACCATCAAACCTGACAGATCCGATGTTTTGTTAGGAAGAATAGTCCAAAACTGGTTGTCATGTATAAATCAAGATTCATTTGGTAAATTTCTGTCTTTTTCTGGTGCAATGTTTCAGGTCCATCATTACTTTGTGTTTCTTCTGTTTCACGTGTGAAGGAAGGCTAAGGGTACCAAGTGTTAAGACCCTGAGGTTGACCTGAATATTTAAATAAAACAGCAAGGATAAAGTTAACCAGAGATACAGAATAATCATAAATCGAATTGTTTTTACATCTTACTATTTGTTTTCTGCCATTAGTACTTTTAACCAATTTGGTTCTGGTAAACATCACACCCCGAAGTAAAAGAGAAGATGGAAGTTTTGTTGAGGATAAAATAACCAGTTTTGTCCTGAGATTTTCTCATCATTTACTGAAAAATATGCATACGAATGTTCTTTAATTTTCCTGATTTATAAAAAATATGATAAAATTATAGTGTAGAAAATAAGTTTTAAGGTTCTTCTGGGCAGGATATTGTTTGAGTAAGATCTTTCAACCAGCTTTGAATTAAAAATGTGAGTCTTAAAACCTTTTTGAACCCTGTGCAGCATCCTTAAACGTGAGAAACAGGTGGTTCGGTGACTGAATTGAGTGCAGGTGTGTGCACCAGTAATAGAGCGGTTCAGGAAGCAGTGGGCGCTGGATAGAACCTATTCATAAGAACATTGTTTTTGAAATTCAGTTTTCTTGGCATGTTGTGATGCTGTGTGACCAGCAGGAGTCGCCAGAGTCTGGAGCTGTAACTTGAAATGAGAATGATTTCGTGTGATTCGGAGAATGAAAAGAATGATGTGTTTCTCCGTCACTGTTTCCTACAGGGACTGAAGGGGTTCATGCTGAAGAGCTGGATCATGACATTGGTACGTGTGGTTTTTTCTTTGTGTCCATCTGAGTTCAAAGAAGTGACCATTTTCAAATTAAACGAATAAACATTATGGGCCTAACAATACAGTCATAAAACGACAGTCATAATAAAAAGTTTTCATTTCCTTTCATTTTGATTAGGTTTGAAAACACCAAAACCAGAAAATAAGACCAATACAAAGAAAGGACTTTTAGAAATCCTCTAGGCCATCTGAAAAGTTGGAGCATGTGCTGCACTGAATATTTAGTTGCGACTCTTTTTCCATCGATCCGTCTCTGGCACTGTTCAGGTGTTGCCCTGATAGTGACATCTTTTCTGTATTGTTGGGTCTGATGTATCGCATCTTCCTCAAAACCATTAGATCAAGTCTTGACACTGGTCTGGTCCTCCATTCACCCATTGACATACAGTGAGGGAAATAAGTATTTGAACACCCTGCTATTTTGCATGTTCTCCCACTTAGAAATCATGGAGGGGTCTGAAATTGTCAGCGTAGGTGCACGTCTACTGTGACAAGATCTAAAAAGAAAAAGCCAGAAATCACGATGTATGATTTTTTTTTTAACTATTTATTTGTACGCTACAGTGGGAAATAAGTATTTGAACACCTGAGAAAATCAATGTTAAGACTTGGTACAGTAGCCTTTGTTTGTGATTAGAGAGGTCAAATGCTTCCTGTAGTTTTCCACCAGGTTTGCACACACTGCACGAGGGATTTTGGCCCACTCCTTTGGTTTACTCCTTGAGGTTTCTGGTCTGTCGCTGAGACACACAGAGTTTGAGCTCCCTCCAAAGGTTTTCAAATGGGTTTAGGTCTGGAGACTAGCTAGGCCATGCCAGAACCTTGATATGCTTCTAACGAAGCCACTCCTTTGTTCTCCTGGCTGTGTGCTTCGGGTCATTGTCATGTTGGAAGACCCAGCCTCGAACCTTCTTCAGTGCTCTTACTGAGGGAAGGAGGTTGTTCCCCAAAATCTAGCAATACATGGCCCTGGTCATCCTCTCCTTAATACAGTGCAGTCGCCCTGTCCCATGTGCAGAGAGACCAAAGCACCCCCAAACCGCCCCCATGCTTCACAGTACGGATGGTACTCATCTTTCCTCTTCCTCCAAACATGCTTCGTGGAATTATGACAAAAGAATTCTATTTTGGTCTCATTTGACCATGTGACTCCTCTGGATCATGCAAATGGTCATTACCAAACTTAAGACGGACCTGGACATGTGATGCTTTAAGCAGAGGAACCGTGCCATGCATGATTTCAAGCCATGTCGTCTTAAGAGTATTACCAACAGTAAACTTGGTAACGGTGGTCCCAGCTCTTTTCAGGGCATTGACCAGCTCCTCCCGTGTAGTTCTGGGCTGAATCCTCAACTTTCTTAGGATCATTGAGACCCCACGAGGTGAGATCTTGCATGGAGCCCCAGTCCGAGGAAGATTGACAGTCACGTTTAGCTACTTCCATTTTCTAATGACCGCTCCAACAGTGGACCGCGTTTCACCAAGCTGCTTGGCAATTTCCCCGTAGCCTTTTCCATCCTTGTGGAGGTGAACAATTTTATCTCTGGTGTCTTTGGACAGCTCTTTGTTCTTGTCCATGGTGGTACTTGGAGTCTTACTGATTGTCCGAGGTGGACAGGTGTCTTTATGTAGCTAACGATCTCAACCAGGTGCATCTAATTTAGGATAATAAATGGGGTGGAGGTGGATTTTTTTTAAGGTGGACTGTCAGGTCTTTGAGGGTCAGAATTCTAGCTGATAGACAGGTGCTTAAATACTTATTTCCCACATGCCTTTCCACCACCACCACATTACTTTTTGGCAAGTTCCAAAGTGTTACCAGTATTAGCCAAAGTATAGAACAATCTCTAGCCTTCTGTTCCCAGTCAATGAAGCATCTCCACTTACATATAATTCTCAAACATCTTCAGTCATGTAGAAAGAGGTAAAGCAGGTTCACCAGGACACGGCAGAAAAGGAGCACTTACAGAAGCTATCCTTTGAAACCTAAAGATGACTGAAATATCATACTCAAGTAAAAGTACCATTACTTGCCAAAAAGTAAAGAAATGAGACTCAGAGTATGAGTAAAAAGTATCTCTTCTAAAACTACTTGTATCACATCAGAGCCATTTTCTTAAGTGTGTTTCTAAGCGAGATAGAAATAGAGGAGAGGTAAGAAGAGAGAGAGTGAAAGAAAAGAGACAGATGCATAGCATGAAGAGAGTGAGCGCAAGCTGGGAGGGAGAGGGAGAGAGCGAGAGAGACCTCACCTCACTTAAACGTCTTCTACTTCACTTTTTATAATAAAGTTGCTGAGGCTCACTAGTGCCCTCTCATGGTTAGTTTATATACAACATTGCACACCTTGGCTCTAAATTTTGTTATGTCACTTTATTACACGTGTCAATTGATTTAAAGCGTTTTTAGCCTAATAATGTTTAAAGTTTAAGTACCTTCTAACAATGTCTGTCAATGGGAGAGTGGAGAGCCGAGCCCCAGGAGTGCCGTGTGACTTTAGACTAATCACTCCGTAGATATAAGTTCAGGTGAGTTTGTTGACCAATCAAGATCTGGGATATCAGGGTTCTCAAGCCAGGTGCTACTAGCTTTGGCACTTTGTTCTGTTGCCAAGTCCTTTTGGAAAATGAAAACAGCATCTCCATACAGTTGATTAAGCATAAAGTGCTCTAAAACTTCCCGGTAGGTGACTACGTTGAACACAGTGGACCCACACCAGTAGAAGATGCAGCACCCCAAACCATCAATGTCTTTATGCTGGACCATAAACAACATCTATTCTTTTCCTCCAAACTCTGAGGCCTTGATTGCCAAAGGAAAAAGCTAAATTGACTTAGCAGAGAACATAATCGTGGAGCACTTAGCCGGAGTCCAATCCGAGACACTGCTGATGCTGCCTTTTGTTCAAAAGTGGCTTCACTCTTAGTGAATTTCCCAACAGTTCTGAATGGTTTTGTTTCACAATCCTCTCCAGGGTGTGGTCAATTATTGCTTGTACAGTTTTTTTTCCACATCTTTATCACTATTCCAATGCCTCTTTTCCAAAGCCTCTTCTCCAATGACCTGCAAGGTGTCGATGCTTGTCTTTTGGACAGCCGTCAAATCAGCAATCTTCCTCATGGTTGTGTAGCCTACATATCTAGACTGAGAGACCACTTTTGCAGGTGATTTGAGTTAGCTAGTGGATTGTGGCACCAGGTGTTCTCATTATGGAAACCCTTAAAAGCACTTGAAATATATCTGTGTGGAATGATTGTATACATTACACAAGTTTCACTTTTTAAATTGATTTATTGAACTAAATCAACCTTTTCCACAGTATTCTAATATGATGGGCACCTTTTCATTGTGGCACAGTAGATCACATATATAAACCTATTGTGTGTATTTTTTAAATTTTTTTACATACCTTGCTGTTCTAAAAACTGTGTGTGTTCTATCGCATCACATTTACCAGGGATTGAGTAAAAAGTCACAATAACGAGTTCAAAAAGATAAATGATATTTTTCTTATGTGTTTCAGAGCTTCCTCCAGGATGGGAGAAGATTGATGATCCAGTTTATGGAGTGTACTATGTCGAGTAAGGCACACATTGACACTTTTACAAACACACTTTCAACAAATCTGCCGAAGGAATTAATAAAAACTTTGTGTGTCCCTCAGTCACATCAACAGAAAAACTCAGTATGAGAACCCTGTACTGGAGGCCCAACGGAAACACACACATGCACTACACACAGCGCACAATCCACACAATCCAGAGGGAGGACGCTACATCAGAGGTGTGTCATCTGTGAAGATCATAATTTACACTGTTCATATAGGTTAATGCCTGCTGTGAAAGTCCTGGGGTCTCATTTACAAAAGAGTGCTTAGAATCTTGACTAAAGCCCACGTCAGAAAGGTGAAATTCGCGTGCGCTACAAAAAAAATCAGATTTATAAAACCGATTTGCGGGGAATCTTTTTTTTATGAATCACAGATGGGATTGTGCAGTGTGCGCAGTTCCGTGCGTATGGATTACCCCCTCATCCACCCCATCGTCCACAAGTTGAAAAAAGTGGAAAACACAGAATGTTTCAGAAACCGAAATCAAACTCTTTATAGGGGAGGCAGAGACCCTGAAAGCAGTTACCTCTGAAGTGCTGGACCCAATACAGAACCTAAATCCAAGAGGCTCTCGGGAATCTAAATCGGCTTATTATCCACACATCATCATTGGCTAAGAAATCATTATGGTCAAAAAAATACACATGTTCTCTGTATTTGTCCATTTGTCATCAAGTAACGGCAACAGTCACCTTTAAGAAGAACTTTTATATTTCTTTGATGGTGTGAAATGTATGAAAAAGAAAAACACTGAAAATCTTTAACAAACTGCAGAAGAACTTGAGCCATCCTTGGACTCTTAGACCCGATAACATGAACTTTATTTGTTTATTTGTTTGCTCATTTAGGTTTTGTTCTTTATTCTTTGCTTTATGTTCAGTTTGTCTGCATGTACAATATCTCACATGTGTACTTGCCATTTAATCTGCATTTGTTTGATAAAATAAAAATGAAAAAAGTAACACCAACAGTACCATCTTGCAACTTTTAGACGCAAGGGACAAGGCAGTCTTTATATGTTTAGCAATCACAATTTTTATTAACACCTTGTTGACTTAGAATTATTAGTATCGACTTATCTTACTCAAATGATGATTTTCTTAGTATTTTTCCCCATCTTAGTATTTTTTTTAATCTACAGTACGCCAAAGAAGTTTACGTACGCACAGTTCACATTCTACATAAGTATAAGCAAACTTTGCAGTCAAACTTTGTCGTGAGGCCCCTGATCATTTAAATTGGGGTGGGGCTTAATAAACCCAAAAAAGTTAGGTTAGGACCTGCGAAACATCAACTGCAGACAGATACGAGTGTTGATTTAGTGATTACAACAGAAGAAGAGACTTTACAATAGGTACAGAAGGCATTTAGACCCCCTTAATTTGTCACTTTTTGTAACACACATATTGACAGAAAACATTTTTGCAGATTTCTAAAAGAAAAATGAAATATCCCAGGATCCTAAGAATTCAGATATATTGCTGTGACACACATATATTTAATCCAGGTACTTTCATTTTTTTTTGATCACCCTTGAGATGGTTCTACACTTTCCTGCCATCTACAAAGATTCTAGTGCACTTAAGCCTCCTAATTATTCACTATAATCCTTAAATGGGTGAAGTTTGGGAAGACCACAATCTTCCTTTAGCTGGCCGTGCGGCCAACCTGAGCTATCATGGGAGAAAAAAGATTAAGAAGACCCCAAAGAGCACTGTTGCTGAGATGCAGTTGGGAGAAAGTTGTAGAAAGTCAGCAGTCACTGCAGCCCTGCACCCGTCAGGGCTTTATGGCAAAGTGGCCTGATAGAACCTCTCCTCAGTGCAAGACAGATGAAAGTCTGCATGGAGTTGCTAAAAAGACCCGAGGAACTCGAAGATGGTGAGAAATAAGATTCTCTGGTCTGTTGAGACCAAGATCAAACGTTTTGGCCTTAATTCTAAGCAGTGTGTGGAGAAAACCAGCACTGCCTGTCCAATACAGTCCCAAACGAGAAGCATGGTGGTGGTAACATCATGCTGTGGGGAGACTAGTTATAATCAAGGGAAAGATTATTGTGGCCAAATACCTTCTCCACAGTGATTAGAATCTCAGACTGGGCTGAAAGTCTACCTTCCAATAAGACGATGGCCTTAAGTACCCAGCTAAAATAACAGTGACTCCATGGTTGTTCTTCGGATTCATTTCTGCTTCTCATTTTTCCACATTTAACATTCATTGTGTTTCTTTGTGGATGTGTCTGTATTCCCATCAGAGTGGATCGAAGAGCACTCATCGTCTGGATCCTCATACCTGAACACACATCTAGAGAATTACAGAGATCCACACACTCAATCAGCCCCGGGACCCAAACGTATGTGTCATACACACTTTGTTCGTTTGTACCAGTTGGTGGCGCCAAGCAATGTTTTACTGACTCCCAGCAAAATTCATTACATTTTAATTGTGGTAACTCTGTTAATTAAATGTTATTTGTGTGGGTGTAGGAGGGTTCTTCACACGTGACCCTGCTCAGCTTCAGGGCTCTTTCATCAATACCCGTCTTCTGAAAGGCCCACGGGGGTTTGGTTTTACTCTAGTGGGTGGAGACGAGCCAGATGAGTTCTTGCAGATCAAGAGTCTTGTACTGGATGGACCAGCAGCACGTGATAATAAGATGGAGACTGGTAATACTCATGCTAGTTCTTAATAGACGGTAAACATAAATGGAGTCTCTTATGAGCTACTAACTTATCAACAGAAGACAGCCTTTAATAACCTTTCATTGATCTGTTTCCAAAGTTATCAAACAGAAACGTGTACAGAGACTAAGGAACTATAGAGACTGAAAACCAAGCTTCATTTCCAGCATTACAGAGACCTACCAATTCTTTAGAAACATGATTCTGCTCTGGGTCTATAGCGATTGAACAGTCTGCACCACTTGATAACCATGCGTCAGTTGTGAGTCTATAGAGATATTGCAGTCCGTATAATCCCAGCTCCCTCTTGGACCCTAAAGAGATGAATTAATCCGTAAAAGCATGCACATCCTCTGGGTCTATAGATTGATCAGTCGATTCAAACCAAGCAACCCTTAAGCTATTGAGATAAACCAGGCTCCCTCTACAGGAGAAGGAACTTGGTACTCCTTGAGAACAATGCTTTATAAAGCAAGCAAATATCTACTTGGAATTGGCAGGCTTCAAGGGCTTCAAATTGGCAGGACCCAATCTCTGGGTCTACAGAAATTAAACAGTCCTTCTAAACCAAGTTCCTTCTCTAGTTCTACAGAGATTAAGCAACCCTTGAAAATCTTACATCTGCTCTGAGTCTCTTGGAATTGAACAATCCCTAAAAACTAAGCGCCTTCTCCAGTTTTACAGATAAAGCAACCCTTAAGAACCTTGCATCTACTCTGGGTCTACAGAAATTAAACAGTCCTTCTAAACCAAGTTCCTTCTCTAGTCCTACAGAGATTAAGCAACCCTTGAAAATCTTACATCTGCTCTGAGTCTCTTGAGATTCAACAATCCCTATAAACTAAGCGCCTTCTCCAGCTTTACAAACAAAGCAACCCTTAAGAACCTTGCATCGACTCTGGGTCTACAGAAATTAACCAGTCCTTCTAAACCAAGTTCCTTCTCTAGTCCTACAGAGATTAAGCAACCCTTGAGAATCTTGCATCTGTTCTGAGTCTCGAGAGGTTGGTCTCTGTAAACCAAGCTCCATCTACGGTCTTGCATACTAAGCAACTCTTAAGAATCTTGTATCTACTCTGAGTCTACATTCTAAATGTTCTTTTGCTTTTCGGCACAGTTTCTCTCCACTCTTGATACCAGTGCTTGCTGTTTACAGGTGATGTGATCGTGCGAGTAAATGAAGCAGTGGTCCTTGGTCATACACATGCTCAAGTGGTGAAGCTTTTTCAGGCAGTTCCGGTGGGATCTATGGTGAATCTGGAGCTGTGCCGTGGATACCCACTACCCTTTGACCCAGATGACCCCGGCACTAGCCTACTAACCTCAGTGGCCGTCCTGGACCAGGAACCCATTCTTGTACCAGGACCAGAACCAAGTCAGCCACCTGGGCCCTTTAGTACCAGCACCATCCGTCCAGACCACCAAGAGCGATCAGACAAAGAGAGACCAGACCCAGAGAGCCTGGCATCAGCAATCGCTCTACAACCAGAGCTCATTACCTTGCACCTCCAGACTGGCCCCGGTTTTGGTCCAGGTCTTGGGTTCATCCTAGCTCCAGGTGGGCTCCGTGTGGAGAGAGTTCTTGATCCACAGCGATGTCGCGGCCTGAAAGAGAATGACTTACTCCTGGAGGTCAACAAGAGGAGTGTGAGCTGCTTGACAGTGGGAGAGATAGAAGAATTGATCCGGACACAGACACCTGGAGGGGAGATCACACTGCTGGTTCAGAGAGGTGTGTGGTTGTTTGGTTGTTCATTCGTTTGGCTTGTTGGTTTGTTTGAGGTTATGATTTTTTCTCTGTCTGTTTCAGGGGCGGTGCAACCCAAGCGAAGTCCCAGATTACAGGTTAGAACTGTTATGGCAAAGAAACAGTTTTTCTTGGTGTATTTTCTAAATAAATCCACAGATGTTTTACAAAGTTGTTTTATTCTGAGGGAGGAACTGAAGTGATCTGATTTGTGCCCATATGTGTTCTATGTTCAGCTGGAGCGTAAAGACAGCCAGCGCAGCTCTCACTCAGACTCTCTTGGTCGAAAAGAGTCCCATGTGATGCCCGCTGGAATACCTACTTTACCCTCTCTACCTTCTATGATGCCGGCGGTACCAGCTGTACCACCTCTACCCTCTCTACCACCGATGATTCCCACTTTGAAACCCACTGGCATGCCCTCTATACCCCCTGTATCTTCTCTCCCCACCATGATCGCTAATGTGATTCCAGCTGCTTTACCCGATGTACCCTCTCTTCCACCTGTACCTGCTTCTTTACCGGATATACCTTCTCTCCCTCCTGTACCTGCTGTTTTACCTGATGTACCTGCTACTCTACACGGTCTCTTGCCTCCTTCAGACACCATCCCAATGCCACCTCCAGTTCCCACCCAGCCCCTTCCCCTGTTACCTTGCCCCATGAATGGCACAGGCACTTTGTCTAGGAAACCTGACCCATTCCGGATATGGAGCCAATCACGCAGCATCTATGAGAACCGGCACCGTGAGTATTCAAATTTATTGCTTCAACCGTGCAGTTTAGCATACCCACATACCTAACTTTATCTAAAACCAAAACCATTTCATACAATGAACAGATTGAACAGTTCCCAGCTTGGGAGGTTACTTCAAATGCAGCCTGTACAGAGCATCTGGGAAATATTTACTGCATTGTGGTTGTTCCATACTTTTTTGGAATTAGTTAAAAAATGGAGCAAATTCAGTTTTTTTCCCTCATATTTCATATTTGAAGTTAGGCATGGCACTGCAATTTCTGTGTCGTTTGACCATTCCTCTTAGTAGGACAACTCAATGTCTACCTGGGTTATTGGGTAGCATTGGTTCTCTCTGGAGATGTTTCAGGACCAAGACCATTCAGAGAGAAGGATTCCGAGGGGCGTCAGATCTGATCTGAAGGGTTTTAAATGCCTTGATTGAACCAGAGACCTTTGAGGCAGAAGTGATGGATATTAATTTTTTTTTTATCTAAATTCACGTTTGCAAAGTGCTGTGCAATGTAACAAAGGAAGCATTATGAGCCCGTAGTTCTCCACTGCAGATGAAGTTGTAAATATTGCCCATCCCTAACACTAAGGGCAGTGCCACCTGCAGTGTAGACAAGGGTCTTATGGTTACATGATAGTTAGAATGAGTCAAGGGGCTGAAGGAGCTTATGAGTGCTTGATCACCAAAGATGCATAGAACCTTATTGTATAATTGTTTCGCAGCTTTACGTGCAACATACTCAAAAAGTCACCACATTTTTTACAGTTGAGTCAGAACTGATGAAAACGTATATCTACTTTCGAAAAGTGGGTGTGAATAAATGGTTCTTTAACCCAACACGTTTTAGCTTGATGTTGTGCTCTCAGTTTGACGTAAGTGAGCAAAATTTGGCACACGCGTGTAGGGTACTGAGCCTTAAATATAAGTAATATGGATCGCATTTCCAAAATCGACAGGAAGTCTACAATTGACGGCCTATTTTGCCAAAACCTTTAAAAACGGTCACTTCTGCTTGTGTCATACTTTAACAAACTCCTCCTAGAGATTGTATCTGTGGCTTTCCTGTGGCTCAGTTGGTAGAGCATTGTGCTAACAACGCAAATGTTGTGGGTTCAATCCCAGGGAAAGCAAGAACTGACAGAAAAAAACAAAAAAAAAAACATGTTCATTCAAATGCAAGTCGCTTTGGATAAAAGCGTCTGCCAAATGCGTAAATGTAAATGTATCTGCTCATGTCCAAACTATCAGTCTTATCTTGTGGTATATGGGATGTTAAATTGTGAAGCTTTTTTACTTCGTTAAATTTAAAACTGTGACATAAATTGGAATTTACTAATACTCAGCCATACAATTTCCGATTGGGCTCAAATTTGGAATTTGTGATAAGAGTCCATGTCTGAACAAATCTATATAGCAACTAACAGTGTCAGTTTTAGCGCCACCTTGTGGCAACTCCAAAAATAGCATTTTCTGGTGTTTTATACTGCTATTTCAAGCTGTGTTTGAAGTACAGGATTGAAATTTGCAACATTTATGTAAGAAACCAAGATCTACACAAACGTTTTTTAGAGTCAGTTTGCGAAAACCAACAGGAAGTGAATTGTTTTTGAAAAACCTATAAAAAATTACACTTTTGCATGTCTCATACTTTAACGAACTCCACCTAGAGATGTTTTCTGTTCACTACAAAAATCTATCAGTCTTATCTTAAGGTATGTAGGATGTTAAATTGTGAAGCTTTTTTGGCAAAAGTTGACATTTCGCCATAAAGAGGAAGTTGTTATAACTCAGCCTTCCATTGTCTGATCAACACCAAATTTACCAACTATGTTACCAGCCTCTCAGTTATAGCTGGTGGCCACAGGAAATACAGCATTTAACAATGATAATGTATTTCTTTTTTTACCAGTTTTGACATATTTGACAATAATATTGACTAAAACGATAAGTAAATTAGTGCCTCATTAGTAGACTCATAATTTAACTGTAATGTTCATTACTTTTAACAGTTCTCACTTGTATGCGTCTAAATAAGGATTGGTCACCGAAAGGCGATGGTGCCAGAGGTGCTTGAGTCTTTTGATCGCTGCATGCAGTTTTAATGTTGTTGCTATTGCTTTCCCAGCTGCACCAGAGTCTCCTGATCAGGAGATATTCCTCTGGAGAAAGGAAACAGGATTTGGCTTCAGGATCCTGGGAGGAAACGAACCTGGAGAACCTGTGAGAGACACTTATATACAGCATTTGTTTGTGAAGATTCGGTGGATCTTGTTTAACTATGTATTTCTGCGTATTCAGATCTACATCGGACACATTGTGCGCTTCGGTGCAGCAGATGAGGATGGGAGGCTACGGTCCGGGGATGAGCTGGTGTGTGTGGACGGGACTTCTGTGCTGGGACATACACACACACTTGTGGTTCAGCTAATGCAGCAAGCAGCCAAACGGGGTCACGTCAGTCTGAGCGTACGCAGGAAGCCAGGTGAGAGCAGAAGCTGTCTCACAACCTCTGTTTGGGTGACACCATTTAACATATGGTGGACATTAAGGCATCAAAAGACATTCATTAACATACATTTTTTCTCTTTTGATTTGAGGCAAATTCCATAAACATCAATGAATCCAGCAAATAGATGAATGTTCCTTACATACTCTCCAGATTTCTCTCTACTTGTATTTACATAAACAACCACAGTAATAGATTGGTGAAAGTCGGAGGAGTAAAGTGGTGGCCCAGATGTGAACATCAGCTGATTCCTCCATGAAACACACTTTAACACATAAGGCCTTGTTTTATTTTGTTAGTAAAAACATTCAAGACAAATAGAAATCAAAAATAATTGTAAAAATGGAGGCTGCCCCCACCAGGATTCGAACATTTGTCCCCCCAAAAAGTAAAGACAAGGTCAGAACAATGTGAATATTATATCAGAAAACCAGGGAACCTCTCTTAAACCTTATACGCTGTTGCAACCTTAAACATCTTTTTCAAACACGAGTCCAAATGACAGGTGTTGTATTTTCAGGGGATAACCCTACTTTTCATCACTAGATTACACTAATTGTGTTGGTTTGGGGTGTGTAAAATGAAACTTAAAGACGATCACGCCTTCTCACATTTTAACTAGAATTACCTTGCTATTTATGTGTCATAACCAACGTTGTTGTTGTTTTTTTTACATTGTATAAATACCATTTAATTTGAGAATTAGCTCAAATGAATTCAGAAGCTTAAAGCTTTGCACATAACTAAGCTTTATTAGCAGCAGATATCATTTCGTTATTTCCATCAAAGTTTTTTTGTTTACGACGATTTTGTTTGAATGACAGGTTACAGCCACGAATCATTAAAAGCAGAAATGTCATGCTTTTCGAATGTGTAACCGTCTTCACATTAACATTTTTGTCCACCCTCGTTTTCGTTAACAAAAAAACGAGCACATCTCGTCAAGTTTCGTCATAATAGAGTCATATTTAGCTTTTTAGCGTCTCGGTATTGTCACAAGAAAAAGGTTAGTCAATTAAACATTTTCGTCATCGTCAACGTAAACAACACTGGTCATAACTCTTCATAACATAATGTTTGTTTAAAATACAAAATGTGAAAACAAATAACCTTTTTCAAACTTAATTGCAAACAACTGGGGAGATTGGTGCATGCACGGTGCAGAGGCTTCTAAGGGTTAAATGGGTGGCTCAGCTGTCAATCACCGAGCAGGAATGATATGAGCGATGTATTTCTGGCTCATTTTTAAACTTTGTATGACCGCAAAGCTCTGTTTTAGGGGAGTTAAAGGAGACTGTAAGCATTTTGTAGACTGTGTGTTTGTTCTCTGCGTGAAGTGTTGACTGATGTTGGTTCTCACTCTGTATGTATAGCGTGCAAGGGGGACCCTGATGCTCCTGGATCTCCTGCTTGGTCTCATCATAGTGGCTCTCAGGAGAAGAGGACGCCTCAGGGAAGTCAGAACTCCCTCAGCACCGTCAGCTCTGGTTCTGGGTCGGGATCAGGATCAGGTTCCGGTTCCACCAGTGGGATTGGTTCTGGCAGCACAGGCCTCACACTCCAGCAGCAAAGCCATCAACCTGCGCTCCAGCCTCAGCCTGAGGAGATTCTGATCCAGCGTCGTCACAGTGAAGGGTTTGGCTTCGTTATCGTCTCATCAGTGACCAAACCTGACTCTGCCGCAGGTGCGTGAAATTTCAGTTTCCTCCGGGAATGTGTTTCATCAGATGATGGTCATTTATTCAGGTATTTATGTGATCTCACTCACATTCAGGTGGTGGGCCAGGTGCGAGTATGCCTCATAAAATAGGAAGGATCATCGAGTGTAGCCCAGCAGAGCGCTGTGGTCGGCTGAGTGTCGGTGACCGGATCTGGGCCGTCAATGGCTGCCCCATCAACACATACACTCACTCTGAGATTGTCAATCTGATCAAAGAGGCAGGCAACAGCGTCACGCTCAGCATCGTCCCAGGCGATGGTAACCTAGAAACCACACTCTCATATGTAAACATTCATGCCTCGTACAGACCAAAAAAACGAGCAGCAACAGTGAGATCCAATCCCACTCATTTTCAATGGAGACTGCTGGGAAGTGACCATTGCGAGCGACATCCAATATGAGGGAATATTTTCCATGCAAGTCCTTGACTGCTGACAATCAAGACACAGTTGATGACATGCGTCACATTGTAAACCCCTCATCGACAAGCAACTAAACAGTGGTTCGCCCATTGACGATGGCTCCACTAGTTTCTATCGAAAAGCTGTGCCGTTGTCTCTTTTGGTCTATACGAGCCATCACACTGTAACCTAGCAACCAGTCACTCCCACACATCATTGCCCAACATCATGCAAACACACTCCAAGAAGTCTTCAAGATCTGAAACAGTATCATTCCTGGCAATTGTAACTACACTCCTTTACAGAAACATACTGGCTCACTTTGAGGTTGTCCCCCTCATCTGGCAACAGCATCAAATATAGCATCTTCCTGGACTGCAGTAACCTAGCAACCAGACATTCCCACATTTATTGCCATTCTGGTCCAAGAGCCTGGCAACACCTTCCTCAGCATCATACTTAGCAACCAGACACGCCGGCACAGCTTGATCCCTAGCAACCAGACATACAACATCACAGGGACCCTTAAAGATAGTCACCCTGATCAAAAACTCTAGCAACAGCTTAAACCAGATCTAACCCTTTTAATGGCTACCCTAGCAACTAGAAACTCCTGCACAGCTTGATCCCTAGCAACCAGACATACAAGCACACAGGGACTCTTTAAGATAGTCACCCTGATCAAAGACTCTAGCAACAGTTTAAACCAGATCTAAACCATTTAATGGCTACCCTAGCAACCAGACACTCCTGCACAGCTTGATCCCTAACAACCAGACATACAAGCACACAGGGACTCTTTAACCTCTTAAGCCCGAGAGTCCCCGGTACCGGGGACTTGCCCCCTTGTGCGTTACATTTTCACTCATAGCTCACGAACCCTGAGAATAACCCACACATATTAAATACTGTTGTGTTCAGCGGAAACTCCTCTAAAAACGTATCTAATTCAATTTCATATCCGTTAACCACAGCTCGAACGCCATGCAAATAAACAACAACATATCCGGAGTATAATTCATGACCACGTTTTTGTTTATGTGCGATATGTATCCACAATATAAACGGAAACACAAAACCATGGCATCAAATGAAAGCTAACAACCAGCTGAATCCAGTGATATGCAACTCATTTACATTGCATGAAGTCTTTTAGAGCAGGGAGCGAAAGTTCCCAGAAAAAACGCCAGCGAAAACCAAGCAAGCATGTAAATCTTGTCTTACCTTTGCTGTTTTTACAACAAAAAGTAATTCCCATAGCGATAAAAGTCTGTTTGTTGTTATGTCCGGTCGATAGCTTCGTGGAAACTCCATTTTGGATTTTTTCTGTTGCTCCGTGGTCTCATTACGTCACCAAATATGGAATGACTCCCCGTGCGTAAGAGGTGGTCTCTCCACGCTGCGCGTCGTGTGATTCGTCGGCGATCCCGTCAGTCTCAAAATGGTTGTCATCATTGGCTGCCTCAGATTCAGAGCTTTCCAGCGATATATAGAGCTCCCGGATTGGACAGATGGTCGGGGGGTAGGGACACGCAGAAGCTCGACGTCGAAAGCGTTTGTGAATGAAAGGTTCCCAAAAGCGCAGCAAGATGGGGTAAATGAGCTTCCACCTCCCTTTTACAGCGTTTCCTTAGGAGTTTTTTTTGCTGAAATCATGTCCCGTAAGCAAGAAAAGAAGACTATGAACGTAGCTGAAGCTTTGGACAAGATTTTTTCCATATTTCAATTATTGTGCCAAACTGTGCCAACATGGATTACGCCTGAACTTTGTTCAATCAAAACCTGTACAGAATATTAGTTTCTTGTAGTATGAACACCAAACTTGCTACAGATGTCCTTGACATGTAGTGGTTACAATTGATTGTGTTTATTTGCTTCGTTATAAGTAAAATAAGGAGATATTAGAGGAAACATGTAGGGTTTTTTTAGGCGGAGTTCATTTTTTGGCCATTCCAACATCAATTACTCTTACCCAGTGTTCTTGACTGTCAAATTAACTCATCCACACCACTCCCCAAGAACCTATCTTCATTTTGATACCAAGATTTGCAGTTTAGGCCTTGTAAAAGCTGAGAAATGCGTTAAAAAGTAAAAGTATAGGATTTTCGGAAAATAGGCCTCAGGGCTTAATAGGTTAAGATAGTCACCCTGATCAAAGACTCTAGCAACAGTTTAAACCAGATCTAAGCCATTTAATGGCACCCTAGCAACCAGACACTCCTGCACAGCTTGATCCCTAACAACCAGACATACAAGCACACAGGGACTCTTTAAGATAGTCACCCTGATCAAAGACTCTAGCAACAGTTTAAACCAGATCTAAGCCATTTAACGGCTGCCCTAGCAACCAGACTCTCTCGCACAGCTTGATCCCTAGCAACCAGACATACAAGCACACAGGGACTCTTTAAGAGGGTCACCCTGATCTAAAATTTAATCCTCAGCGTCATGGCTTACAATGGTAACCTAGCAACCGGACACTCTAGAGGGGTGTGAGTACTCCAGTCTTCCTTTATTCATTGGAACACTGTTACAAATCTTCTCGATGGAACACATTGATTTGACACATCTCTCTCGGTTTCTCATCCAGTGGTGCCTGTAGACCTCATCAAAGCTCAGATTCTGTAAATGAGGTTAATCTGGTGTTATTAGTACACATCTGGTTCCGGATATAAACACACTGCTTTCTCTCCATCTCAGAGTCATCGAATGCAGCTCTGTTGACCAATGCTGAGAAGATCGCAACCATCACCACCACACACACACACAGTCCGAAGAGCAGCACAGAGCCCAGGTAAATGCGCCCACAGTCTCTCAATCACACACACTACCTGCAAGCATTCTGCTAACGGTCTGTGTCTCCACAGGAACCATAAACCCAGACCAGCAGTCTCTTTCAGTCAGGTGAGAGCGTGTGTTTCTTCTAATGCACCACTAAACCATTCTTCTGGAATGTATAGAGATGAAATATTGTAGTCAGTATTTATGGAGAAAGTATTCCATGGAGGCTTGGAATTACCAAATTAAAAGAAAACATGACATCACAGGCTGATCCGGCTTCTTTTGAAGTTCCTGATAATGTCTGATCCGTGATGAAGGATAAGGGATCTCCTCCCATAACTGGATCAGGAATCTTCTGGACATTATGTGGTGCAATGTGCCATCGCTGGATGATGCCTTTCCACTACTTTCTATCCTTAGTACCAACATTTTTCTGCAACCCTTTTTGACAAGGTTCCATCACCAAATCAAGCGAGGCATGGAACAAACATTTTTGAGTGGGGGCAATCGTAATTGAATTATTATCAATTTTTGATGTAGTGTGTAGCAAAGCTCTAAGATGGAGGAACACATGTTTTGAGTTGTGTATCGAATCATAGTGTTCATCACTAAAGAGTTGACTCTGAAACGCTGAAACAAGTTCCTTTCCAACCAAATCTTTAGCTCAAAACTGTGATGTCTCCCGATACTTCCGACCGACACGTCATCATTCATGTTTTCAAATAAAGCTCCTCTTACTCTTAGCGTTAAGCTTCTGGTGTCATGCAGTTTCCACATGTACACTTGCATACATTCAAGTTAAATTTAGTCAAGCTTACGAAAATTTTTGAAGTGGTAAAACATGAATGTAAATGGATCTTTACCGTTGAGGAATCCGGCTCCAATAGCTTTTGATTTGGAGTGTCGTGTCCTCCTCGGACTTCTTCTTGGGGTTTTGTTAATGAATAAGTGTGCGTTGGCCCTTCCGCAGAGTTCTCTTCACCTTCCTATTTGTTGACGTTCCATTTCCGGGATGCATGTGATCAGTATTCAATGAGAGCAGATGGTTCCAGTGCAGGCTGCTTCACATAAAGGAGTAGTTTCATATTAACGAGTCATAAAATGATTCATTACGGAGTCGTTTCAAATCTGGTAAAAATAACCTTTTAATAAAAGATAATTCATGTGTTTTTTGACCTTGGATGTGTTTAAACCTGTTGTTGGAGACTTCAAAAACCAAATTATTAACTTTTTTTAAATAATGATGTGGGCTCTTTGCACAAGACACTAAATGCGTTATCATGTAGAACAATGAGCTACTCCTTTGAAATCTCAGGGTCCTTCAGCCTCGTCTCCTGAGTAAAACTCATGGTGAATGAATAATATATATATATATATAGCGAGTAAGGGTGTAATGATCTGCAATACATACCATAATATTATGTCAATGGCGATGTTAAAACAACAATGAAAAAGTTTAGCTGTAAACACCAGTTTAAATTGTATTTGTGTGTCATCCAGCCTCTGAAGGGCAGCGACCAAGTTTGTAAATTCAGAGAGTGAAACGTTAAAGAGGAAGATGTCTGTTGTACTCTGAGTGAGAGCTCTTTTCATACATATTTTATAAAATTCTTTCTATAAAATTCATTTTTTCTCATAAGTTTACTCGTTTTTCACACAGTGAAGCTCTTTTCCACGGTGTGTATTGTAACGTTTTTTTATTGCGATATTTCGTGCCTTGATGAATTACTACACTCGTATAATTGAGGTATTTCTGTGATGTATTTGCTAAGCTTTCTTTCTATGTCTCTGTTCAGGAGGCTGAGTTCTACTCAGTGGATCTGGAGCGAGGGAGCAGAGGCTTCGGCTTCAGCTTGAGAGGAGGCCGGGAATACAACATGGATCTGTTCATCCTGAGACTGGCAGAAGAGGGGGCAGCAGAGAGAAGTGGGAGGATGAGGGTACACACACTCACTCCATACATGCCCTCTGTATTTTCCTGATCCTTATTCTGTTCTGTGTCAGTCGCGGCTAGATCTATTACCGTTCGTGGCGATGCATCTGCTGATTATTTGTCTGGAGAATTCGAAGCAAAGGATGTTGCATTGTTTCTTTCACGGCAAATATTGACTTCTTTGTTTCAAAAGAAGCTGAGTAAAGTGTGTTCCCAAACACCATGTAAACATGCGGCTCATCCTTTGGCAGATGTGTTCTGCATCTGACTGTTTTTACTACTTGACTTCCTGTTATTGTTGTTTAATGTGATGATGATGATGATGATGTTTCACGACGGGAATATTTTTGGTTGTAACTTTTGTTTCAGCTCCTTAGTAACTTTTCTTCATGCACAGAAAATGCTTTTTTAAATATTATATTTAAAATTTTTGACCATTTTAGGGTTTGTGTTTTTTCATGTGTTAAAACAAAGTCGAAAAAGTTGTTTGTGTTCATTTTCAGGTGGGGGACGAGATTCTGGAGATCAACGGAGAGAGCACAAAGAACATGAATCATTCACGGGCGATCGAGCTTATTAAGAGTGGTGGAGAGAGAGCCAGACTCGTCCTGAGGCGGGGGAACGGATCTGTTCCTGATTACGGTACAATTTAGACATTAACACACAAAGCTTGAGGTATAAATGTGTGTCAGTAGCACAAGAGAGAGCATAAATTAATAAGTTGACGCTTACAAAGATATAAAACAATAACTGTTCATTATGATAAATATCATGATTATTACGTAACAACTGTACAAATTGGAGTGTTGAGTCTAAAAACAGCGTAAACATACAGTAAAAATCTCAAGCTAAAGCTAGAACCAGTTGGTAAAACTGCAATATTCTTAGATTGCTGTACTCTACCAGAGCTAAACTTGAGTAGAGGAGATTAATCCGTGCTTGTTTTCAGTATAGATTAGTTACCAGGGCATCCGCAGAGTCGATTTTTGACAAATTAAGGCCCTTAAAAAGTATTACAACTTAATAAAAAAAAGGCTTGTTTGCATTTCCTTAAACATAAGTCATGTCACCTTAAAAATTTGTCTGCGTTTCAAAAATGGTTGTTCTGTTTTGAAATAGTTTTGTTCATTGTAAAAATAAATCAATACCCGGTGGTTTACTATTTGGTGCGATAAACACAGGGTTTCCACAGGGTCTTAAATAATATAACATTTTAAAACTCTAATTTTAGTCCTCAGTCTTGTATATCATTAAATTCGCTGTTCTAGGTCTTTTGGTTGTTTAACAAAGATTGGTGCTATAGAAACCACAAATACAGTTCTTGTTTGTCATTTACAAAGTTTTAAAATTATGAATTTTTTCAAGTTTTATTCATTTAACAAATACAAATATGTCAGAAATCGTTTTACATGAAAAATGCTCCATTGTTAGCCACATAAGAATAACGTTTAACGATAGTTTCACGAGATATACTTCTTTAAAAAACTCAGCGTTTTTAAAATAAAGAAATCCATCATTTTGTTTTAGATTTCATATATAGGTCTAAATACGTTATTGTAAATCACAAAAATGTTAAAGGAAATTTTACACTAATAACTTTGTTTTGTTGATCCTTCAGAACCATTTGGTTGCATGTCAAAATGATCCTGTTCTTTTATACACGACTCTGTGTCTGTTAAAGATGGTGGAGAAATTGTTTTTTTTTTCAAGCTGCAGGTATTATTTACATTTTAATATTTTTATTTTATATTTTATTGTTGCCGTTTTTTACATAAACATAATTATGATAAAGGTCTTAAAGTTTTTGGTTTTTTTCATTAGGTTCTTATTGGTCGTAAAAAGGTCTTAACTCATATTTTTGACATTATGAAACCTATAGAAACTTAAAAAAGCTATTTATTGTTCAATTAATAAACAAAATCTTTATATTTAAAATGTTGTTTTTAATATAAATCTTTAACAATTGAAATCTGGATTTGATTTTTCTTTACATTTAGATGTTCATCAAACCACTTTTGTGATATCGAAAACACAATTTTACTCAAATTCATCTCTTATATATAGAGTAATGTCTGATGATAGTAAAAATAAGATTCTATAACTATTTACCATTATCAGATTTTAAACCATTTCTGCTAGAGAAGGATTGTCATTTTACCAGCTGGTTCTTCCAAGACTCTAAGACCATGTTACTGTTGAGCTTGAGCCGGTAAAACTAAAAGACGTCAATTTAAATTTGGGATATTGAGCTCATTGACTGTCATTAGAAAGAAGTGAAGCAAATACTGGACGTTTGGGACTGCTTTTTTTAAGCAAGATCTTACTTTTTTTAGGTTCTCGAGAACCTTCTGCGTTAGACCTTACACTTTCACACTAGTGACTGGTTTCTTTTCTCCTATTCACTAGCTTTACCCTTTCTCTCACTATGAGATCTACTCTGTTTTTCTCTTTCTGATCTTTTTTTTTCATGTGCCTTTTGTTTTTGTTTTTTTTTCTTCATCCAATCTCTTCCTATCACTCCTATCATCTCTTTCTCTTATCTGTCTCTTTTCTGCTCTATTTTCTATTTGTTCTTCAGCTGTGATGGCTCCTCATCTCTCAACCTATAAATCTGGGGAGTCCTGCTTCTTCCTCTCAGGCCAAAACCAAGCCACGGTTTGTAATGCGCCGTCTGAGTGTGATCTGTCTCAGCTTCCATCTCAGTGTTCTTCCAAAAGTTGGACAATGTGTTCTGTGCAGCCATTTGTGGTGTTCATGATGTATGGAATTTGGAAAACTGTTTGCCCCTCCCCCTGCTTGTGTTTTTTATTTTTTTGCTTGTTTGTTCTACCCTCACCAGCTTTTCTTGAGCAAAGCATAAGTGCATCACATTTATTCCTCATTTTCTTGATTTTTCCTTATGATCTTTAAGTCCCACTGGTCGTGAGGTGCACAGACAAAGGGTCATAAGTCCCGCCCAGTCTTTTTAAGAGTGAAGAACTCCCTGAGGCATAAGAGCAAACCAGGATAGAAAGAGAGTGGACCTTGGGTAGAAATATTAGAGGTGGTGAATGGTGATTTAGTTGTTTAGAGCCTGGCCCCAATCTGTTGCCCCTCAGTAAGGGCTTAATAGGTTAAGATATTAAAATAAATAATATCTGAAATTATTTATTTTAATATCTTAAACCCAAGTAGTTTCCACCTGGGGGTAATTCCAGACCTCTGCAGGGTGATCACATTTCAGGACATAAGGAACACTGTTCAGTCAGTTGCTCAAATTATTATTTTGTGCTCCAGAAACAACTTGGAATGTGAAAGATCGAAGCTGACTAGGCTCTATTTCTTGACCATCTGATCACACTAGCTACCATATAGAAAGACCAGATGGGGGCACTTGAGACAACCACTTCCACCTCGTATACATCCCTAAGATGGAGCGTCTTAACATGGAGACTATATTTCCGGTGATAAACAAACAAGCCTGTATGGTTTCTCTGTGTTCTCATTGGCACCAAACTTTACCAATAGGCTCTTTTGTATCTGAATGTAGATACTGGCTCTAAGGTAAAATGTATTCCCAGGGCATACACCTCACACTACTTGCCATGAGGACTGACTATCATCCCTTGTGAGCAGCATGGTGTCCCTCATCCAGGATTATGTAAGGGTATTAAAGGCCATGGAAGTGTCATTCTTTATATTTACCAGTCTCATGGGGTGCTAAATGCCTTCCAAAGATATAGCAGTATACTTTGATGATATAAAAAAAAGTCACCAACTGTAGTAACATTCATGTGTTAACATTTTTTCTTAATCAAAGATGAGAATGGCTAATCCTGCTCTTATAAT
Source organism: Danionella cerebrum (assembly GCA_007224835.1). Classification (NCBI taxonomy): domain Eukaryota; kingdom Metazoa; phylum Chordata; class Actinopteri; order Cypriniformes; family Danionidae; genus Danionella; species Danionella cerebrum. The sequence goes on along the minus strand of SRMA01025179.1, from coordinate 29,628 downwards.
GAGTTCCCAGACTGGTCTTTCAACATATCCTTTTCAATCAGCCCAACACTCAGCTAGCTCCTACACATGAGGGTTTCCCAGCATGATATTCAGGTTCCCCTTCATGGATGCCTAATGCATGACTGTATCGAGTCATACGATATTTCTGAGTTTCTCTGTTGGTGGATTGAAGCTGACCACTTCAGTACCAGTATTCATCAGTCCAACATTGGTGTGTCTTTGGTTATTTCTGTTTCCTAAACACACATATTCTTTTATTTTCAGACGGCCCAAATGACGGCTACCCTCCCTCGCCCAGCCCACAAAATAATTCGGAAGTGAGAACCTTGCAGGCCAATGGCCCATTTTACCATCCTTCTGGGTCTAGTACTCCTGCCGATCCCCCACCACCCCTTCAGCCCCAGCAGGACCAGGCCATGGATGGAGGGAGGGTTGGCTCAAAGCTTTTCTCTAGAGGTCCTGCCCAAACTTGCCGTAGAAGCTCTCCTCAAACCTCCAGCTTTGCTCCAGATTCCAGGACTTCTTCCCAGCAAAAAGTCCAGAAGTCACAGTCAGAGAGTGGGCTTGCCCGTCTTTTCCGGTCCCTGAGAAAAGAGAGCAGTTTTGGTAAAAAATCCTCTAGTCAAGACTTGTTGAGGCCAGGCAGAAAGCCATCAGCAGAGCCCCGGACCAGCTCTGAATCTATTCCTCGCAGTGGGTCACTGGACAGGACTTACTCTCGTAGAAGAATCCCCTCTCCAGAGCGAAGAAGAGCCAAGTCTGCAGACCGCCGAGCTGTTCGAGGTAACAGGGAGCAGAGTCCTGAGAGGATTCGTCTAACTCAGAAATTCAGAGACCAGAGTCCTGAGCAAACCCAGAATATTAAACCGCATAGAGAACGGAGTCTTGAGCGGGGGCGCAATGTTAAAGAATATAGAGACCGGAGTCTTGATCGGAGCCGGAATACTAAATCACATAGAGACAAGAGCCTGGAGCGGGGGCGCAATATGAAACCATGTAGAGACAAGAGCCCTGATTGCGCAATTCAAAATCAGGTCTACAGGGACCAAAGTCTTAAGAGGAGCCGTAACGCGAAAGCTTGTAAAAACAGTTCCTTGGATCTGAGCTGTGATGATACAGGATGTAAAATCCAAAGTTCAGATCAAAGCCAGAATACTAAAGCTTTTAAAAACCATTCCCTTGATTGGAGCCGGAATCATAAAGCATACAAAGATCAGAGTCTAGAACAGATTCCAACCAGTGTCATTGAAGCGTATAAAATCCAGTCCTTCGAGTGTAGCTATGATACGAAAGCTTACAGAGAGCAGTCACCGGAGCGCAATCTTCCAGGCTCTGTACAAGACCTTCTAGACCGGATTTCCACTCCAGAGAGGGGCTGCCAGACTCCCCAGAAAAGCCAGACATTATTTAGCTCTACTCCTGAGAGAAAGAGTCAAACTCCTCAGAGGAACCAGGGCTACTTCAGTTCCACTCAGGAGAGAAACCAGACCTTGCTTAGTTTCACTCCGGAGAGGAATAACCACATTCTTCAGAAAAACCAGGGTTTCTTTGGCTCTCCTAAGGATAGAAATCAGAGCTTGGGTAGTTCCACTCCAGAAAGAAACAACCAGACTCCTCCTCGGAGTAACCAGGCCTTCTTCAATTCCACCCTTGATAGGAATAACCAGACTCCTCCTCGGAGTAACCAGGGATTCTTCAGTTCCCCTCAAGAGAGGAACCAGAGCTTGTGCTATACCACTCCAGAGAGGAACAACCAGACTTCTCCTAAGAGCAACCCAGGCTGCTTCAGCTCCCCTCAAGTGAGGAACCAGAGCTTGTGTGCTACTACTCCGGAGAGGTACATCCAGACTCTTCCTCAGAGTAACCAGGGCTTCTTTGGCTACCCTCAGGAGAGGAACCAGAGCTTGGGTAGTTCCTCTCTGGAGAGGAACAACCAAACTTCACAAGGTAACCAAGAGTTCTTCGTCTCCCCTCAAGAGAGGAACCAGAGCTTATGTAATTCCACTCTGGAGAGGAACAACCAAACTTCACAGAGTAGCCAAGAGTTCTTCGTCTCCCCTCAAGAGACGAACCAGAGTAGGTCCACTCCGGAGCGAAACAACCAGACTCTTCAGAGTAACCAGGGTTTTGCCAACTTCCCTCAAGAGAGTAACCATACTGTGTTATGTTCAGCTTCAGAGTGGAATAACCAAACGCTCCAAAGGAACCAAGTTTTCTTTGGTACCACTATGGAGTCACCCAAAAATCCTTTATTGTACACACTTGCTCGCACACCAGAGCAGGGACAGAAGAACCAGAACCTAATGCTCAACAATTCTCCCACTAGCCGGTGTTTGAGCAGCCAAGGGTACTTGCCCTCTGAAACCGGGCGTTTACCTTTGAGCAGCCCAGAGTATCTTAGCTCAAACAGCCTGGGATATAGGCCCTTGAACAACCCAGGGTTATTGTCCTCAAACAGTCCGGATTCCTTGCCCACAGACAGACCGGGATATTCACCATCTGACAGCAGCAGCAGCAGTGAAGGCAGTGTTCTGGAGGATTATGACTGCACTCTGAAGAACAACAGCCTCAACCAGAACAATACCAGCATGGGACCACTGGACAAAAACCACGCACACCTCAATTGCTGAAACAGAGACACTTTCCTTAGCTGCTGAAACACACATCGGATTCACAAGCACTTGAAAACCTTCACCGAACACACACCTAAAAATCTGCAGCATGACTCTGAACATCTTGTATAGGCCAGAGCTTATCTTCTCGGTTTCTGCGTAGCTTTCCCTCTTGTGCATCATTGTGCATAGTTTCTTCCTCACTTGGACCATAGGCTTTTTTTCTTTCATTATTTAGAGGGGCATTTGTAGCCGTGAAAGATCTCATCACTCAGCATGAACTGGGGTGGCCTTTTGTTGTATATTTTCTGAACCACCCAATGCTTAACCAATCAGAATCCAACATACCTCAGCCCTCAAACATTTTTTTCATGTTTAAATGGTTTCTTTTCTACAGATGGCTCTACATTCTGTGTTCTCTCCAACAAAAACAAGCGTTATTGTTTTTCTGTTTATTTGTACATTTTGAGTAGAAAGCCGAGCTCAAATCCTGATGCTACTGATGTATTTAAGTTGTGTTTTTATTGTTAATGAACTGAGAAGTGAGATGTTGTTGTGTACCAATGCAACGCTTCATTCGGTGTGGAGCCCCCACAGAAACATTGAAAGCACAACAGAGGGAATCTCTGGCACAATCTTTTTTTTTTTAATTTTTAAAACAAGTCTAATAGACACAAGAGGAAAACTTGACAGGACATTTGTTGAAAGCAAGCTCTTAAAAGATGTACAGTGAATGGATTGGGTGCTTTTAGAAAATGTACTGACTTTTTAAATCTCTGCTGAGCTTCAGAACATGTGAACACTGGACGTATGAGAAACATTTGGCTACGTTAATAACTGTGATCAGAGATGGTTTCACACAGCCATAAATACCTCCAGGAAGAGAAAGAACCAAAATGGTGATTTGTAATTGTGATTCACTGATCAAGGGAATCACTGAATGAGGCAAATATTTAAAATAGTTAATTAATTCTGCCTCGATTCAATTCCAAGTGAATATTTGAAAGGTTTTTTTGTTTGTTTTCAACCAATTTAAGCTAATATTAGACAGAAGGGAATTTCAGAATGAATCAAATCTCCACATTTATTCTGATTCAGTTAATCATCGGAGGTGAGTCTTTGGGAAAATTGACTCCTTAACAAAATTTCTGGAATGAATCAGCAGACTTGAAAGAACAGAATCTACTCTGCCGCACACCCTGCTGAACTGAGCCGCCTCCAGTTTGATGGATGCTGTTTGATTTTGTGGACCTGAATCACCATCTCCTTGCAGAGCTGAATCTTTTCTACTGACGTTTACAAGAGCTGTGCAGGACTTCGGGTGCTGCTGACTCCTCTGTGTCACACTTTCTATGGAAGAAGATGAAGATGTTAATCGTGTGTCAATGCACTGTCTGATTTATTTTTTAAAATGGAATAACTTGTTATTGACTGGTGGAAATCTGCTGTGACCAAGAGATTGTCGTGTCCACTCTCCATGATCTCTGGAAACGAAGCAGTACATGTGTATGATTTTTACAGATCTATGCATAGAAATATAAATATATATAAAACACATCGTCCATAGCTTTATTTAACTCATTAAGTTTAACTTTAGTCTGAGTAGATGTGGACTTACACCGTACAGTTTTTCTTTTCCTCTTGTTTTGATGATCATGATGTATATGTAGCTATTAAACAGAAGTCTGTGAATGCTATTTTTATGATCAAATAAAGTTTTCCATTCAAACTCAGCATTCAGAGATCAGTTTGTCACGTGTTCACCACATATCTGAATGTAGCTGACAGAGAGAGGGGGAGGGGGTAGAACCTAAGTGAAGTTTGTATAAACTAATTCAGGAGGCGAGAGTTAACCTTTCGAAGTTAACCTTCTGCATGCTTGCGAATTAATTTAATAATGTTTTCAAATATGTGTAGGTTTTATATTTTTGGTTTTAAACGAACATTACAAGAGTTATGATCCATAATTTGCAGGGTAATTTGAATAAAATTAAGAAAATGTGAGATTGTTTTTCAGTTTCATTTTGCAGACGCCAAATTAGTGCCATCTAGTAGTGAAAAGAAGGGATAACCCTCGGAAGTACAAGACCTGTGATATGGTTTCACATTTGCATAGTTTACATAGTAAGTTTGCATAGTTCCACATTGTTTTGACCTTGTCTTTGCTTTATCAACTTTCTCAAAACAGAAAACGGTTCTAACTCAATTTTAGCATTGGGAAAAGATGACAAAACATAACACTGGGAAATTGTATTTTGTATTGTTGTGAAATTATCGTGTAATATAATAAAAATATGTTAAGTAAAAAAGAAGCTGGGGCTGTACTAAAAATGACATCAAGCTAATTGTAAAGTAGTAAAAACGCTCAAAAAGGCCCCGAACTTCTAAGGGTTGATATTGAAGAGTAGATAAAATGGTAGAATTCGCAACTAAATAATGCATCACCAAAACAGATCACAGTTTACATAATGTAACGGATTCAGAATGATCTAGTAGTGTCATAAAAAAAAAAACCCTTCGCTCTCAATTTTTGCAGGAAAAAAAATAATACTATAAATTGTATTTTTTTTCTACAATTTCAGATTTGTTATGACCACAAGGCAATTTTTAAATGTAATTCATTAGATCAAATTGTAAAGTAAAAAAAAAAACAAATGCTCAAAAAGGCCCTAAATTTCTAAAGGTTAACTTGTACTAGCATTCGTGGACCATCTAGACACAGGCTACGACAAGAAGGAACACAAGAGTCCTCTAATGAATTTTTTGGGGATTGTCCTCCAACTGAGTGATTTGTTTGGTTATTAATGAATGAAACTGCACTGTGAAAAAAAACACTGAAATGAATAAAATCAGCTTGAGGGTACAAAATTATAATAGCGGCCGCTTTAGTATAACCCACCTCTGTGTTATTCTACAAGATAATTGTGTTCTGAATTAGCTGCACCTCACGACAATCTTATTTTATTACCTGGTTTGACCACGACTCATGCATGAAGGTTCTACAGTGTAGTGATGGCTGGTAGGTTTTTTTTCAGGTAAGTAGGCTACACTAATCTTTATTACTGTGGGCAAAGAATATGTTCAATCGATCACCATCACATTTCTTTATGTAAAAAAGAACATTTCACATTTCAGGTTTTTACAATTAAGCATTGGATTCATCACGTCCAAGGTAATCAGGTCTTTTTTTTCATATCAAAAGCTTGAACTTTAAAGGTCCAAACTCGTTGTATGGTCTTATCTAATAAATTACTAATTAAAGTGGTTTATAAAATTTATTTGGTGCCTCTTTGTGCGTTACACTACTTTCTCATAAATTCCCTTCTGACTAGCACCAGCGGTGCTGTAGGAATTTCCAACAAGAAAGTAAACAAAATTGGCTGGCTATGTTAATCCAGGCAGCTGTGGTTAACTCATGGCAGACTCAGGTTAATGTAGGTTGCAGCATACCCAGCTTCCAGAGGCTATGGTTTGGGAGTATCCTCCGAAGGTTGCATCAACCGTTGGTAAATGGAACGGTCTAGTCTCAATCTGACTATGGTTTTTATGAAGTCCTACAACAAAATGAATGTACCAACAGTTAGCATTCATACCATCACATTGAGGTGGCTATTTGTGTTAGTATTATTAACGTCATTTTTAAAATGCTAATATCATTACCAACATTTAAAAAAACAAAACAAATTAATGTGCTTAATAAAAGCCTGATACGTATATTTAAATACAAATTCAGATGTTTTTCTCTCGCTATTTTGTATTAAAAAAACACAAGAATGACACTTTTTGGAATTTTTGAGGCCATAAGGGATCGTAGCCATGTATCTTCCAAATTCAAGGGAAAAGAGGGGCCTTCCAGTTTTGTCGAAATAAGACCACCTTTGCGCAGAGTTTTGACTTGAAATACACACTCGAAGGGATTCAGATTGAGACACAGTTAACAACTTTTTGTAAATGGAAAAGCATACCTTTTCCATTTACATACCTCGAACTTGAAACAGGCTCCAGTAGTGAAAATGAGAGGCTGTTGTAGGATCTATGAAGATCAGTCGAGCTGCTGAGTCCTGTTAAATTTGAAGGGGTTTGACTGCACAGGAAGGAAGTCCAGCAAGTGTAGCATTGCAGTAGGAATGAACAAGCTCTGTTGGGAGGTGTCTGATCTTACTGTTTTAAAATGGAGCAAATCTGAATGACTGAGTCATTTTAGCGATGAGCTCTTTCAATATTAGTTGCTCTTCCAAGACCTCTCTAAGGCTAAGCAGTGGGAAATAACAAACAGTTTTAAATTCATCCATGTTAAAATGACGTTCGGCTGTCTTTTATGCAAAGTCATCAGAGTGAAAAAAACAGGTGGAGTTGAGTGTCATCAAAGGTCGGAGAAGCCACAGCTGTAGGTGATGGGACCCAGGGAGGGGATGTAGGTCGAAAAGAGCATAGGACCAAGAACTGAACCCTGTGGAACTCCTGTGTACAACTGCTGCATCTTGGACACCTCTTCCCTCCAGATTACTCTGAAGGATCTGGCAGTGAGATAACTGCCCAGGGCAGTGTCTGTTTGCCCTTAGTTGAGAGTGTGGACAGAAGGAAGTGATAGTTGACCGTAGTTAACGGCTGGTCGAGCAGAATAAGAACTGATGATTCAGAGTTGGTTCTGGCGAGTCATGGAAAGGATTCCCTACAAGAATGTTTGATTCATTGGGTAAATCCCCTTTTTTACTGTATGCTTAAGGATATTTCTCACTGTATGTGGGTGATATGTGTGACCAGTGGTCTAGCAATTCATATCACACCACTAGCAACTTCTGCAACAATCAACATCCCTGGATATTACCTTATGGTATATGTGACGTGAATACTCAGCTGGATGTGGGTATTCTATTGATCTGGCAACAGATCAGTAATATAATATATCTATACCAGAGTGCAGAGCTGTGGGCACACGGTGACCCTTGCAGGCACAGGCGCCGGGTTGCTTTGCCTGAAGATCTTAATTGTTAGAAACGAAAGAATTTTGCACTGCCATATCGGTTCCTTTTTCGCAAGGTGAGCAATCAAAGAAATCTGGCTCTTTTGATGACATGAGTAGGACTCAAAGAGCTGTTTGGTCGCGGCTTCTCACAGGAAACAGAAAATCCTGTTCGCCACAAATCCTCTCTTTTCAACCCTGTGATTAGCCGCCAACAGTATCGACATCAATGGTTTTTTTTTTTATCTTGATTGTTCGCTGATTTATTCTCTGTCATTGTCTTCCTGTTTTCCGTGTGGTGCAGAGTCCATCTGTTGTACCTCAAACGCCATCTTCAGGCAGGGAGCATCATTGCATCAATTTTTCCTCATCCCTGACATCCCTGAAAATGTGTGCGGTTCTCAGTTTAGAGAGTCCTCAGTGTGTAGAGCGCAAAACTGGTGGATTGTCTTCCCACAAGTTAACTAATCAGCCATTTATTCAGTTTTATGACTTGCGATTATCTTGATGTGAATATCTGAGTACATTTAGCCACTGTGCACTTTTAAAACCATTGTAAAGTGTTTAAGGGATGCAAACGGTATGGTGAAAGGCCAGCTATTATTAATGGTAATCTGTGTCGATGAGTCTGAACCGGAGCAGGATTAACAAGTTGTTCTGACCCTGATAATTTATCCACAAACATATCTGTTAATCATCTTCAGAAAGCTCTTAGTCCAAGGTGACAGTGGATTATCACTCACACTGATCCTGCTCGAAGAGACGGGAAATTCAGTAGCGCATGGGTCTTTTTTACCATTTATTTTCAGGACTAAACCATTTATCCAGTAGCTCATAGTCACCTGTTAATTCAGGGGGTTGGTTTGCATTAACGTACCCATTCATTCCTGATTTAGGGTAAAGTGGTTACACCTCAATCTGGTTACCAGGTCATGTTGTGCACTTTAAAGTGGTTCTTTACAGACACCTACTCTGCTCAGACACAAGCAGCATTTCTTCTGTTTTAATAACGGTCATCTGAAAAAAAGGACTCAATCAAAACACAGACAGCAAAGTGTCATTTGCAAAGTGCTTTTATTGTTACATTGCCTTGAATACATGCCTCTACAATCTCAACAAAGCCAGAGTAAGGAGTCCAGCGGTGCGACGTGTGTTAGCAGAGGATCAGAAGCACATCTCCACTGGACTCACTGGAACCCACTCTCAGAAACTGTCTTTAACCAAACAAAGGGCAGGGGACCAGTACAAAAACAACAAGATAGACAGGTGTGTGTGAGTGGAAGCCATCGCTGGATCCCTGTCCGAGCTCTGCATCTTCTCGGGGGGTTTCTGGATTTGCTCTGGGCTGCTCGGTTCTTTGTTTTCTGGGTTCTCTCTTGATCCGCATATTCGTCTCGCCATGCTCGTCGTCTCAGGGTAGTTCTGGGGAAGTTCTTCTCAGGTGGTGGTGGTTCTGGTTTTTCTCTTATGCAGGTGAGACAGAGCTGGAGGAGACGGAGGAGGCCTCTGTCTTGGAGGCGGTGGTGGAGGCACCCTCCTCTTCTTCGAAGGGGTTCTTTCCACAGCAGAGTGTGGTGATCATGCAGTGCCTGAACTGCTTGTTCATGCAGATGTAGATGCAAGGGTTGTAGACGGCTGAGGTCTTGGCAAAGAAGGCAGGAATGGTCATGAAGACTGGACCAAACTCGCTGCCCTGGTGAGTGAAGATGTACCAGGCCACGCCGGCATAGGGACACCAGCAGACGAGGAAAGCGATGACCATGATGACGACCATGCGTGTCACCTCACGCTCGGCTCTCTGGGTGGTCTCAGACTCCTGCTGCTGGGCAGCGGCCTCCTTCACTGTGCACAACAGACGGCCATAGCAGAAGAAGATGACAACCAGGGGGATTGTGAAGTGCACGATGAACATGTAGATCACAAAGCTCTCGTTGTTGACACCAGGGGCACGGGTGTAATAGTCGACTCCGCATGAGCACTGCATGCCCTCTGGGATGTAACGGGACCAGCCAACCAGTGGGGGGACGGCACAGGAGCAGGCCATGATCCAGGTGAAGGCGAGACCCATGATGGCGTGATTCTCTCCAAAGCGGAAGTTGCTCATGGGCTTACACACTACGACCCAGCGCTCAATAGCCAGCACCACCAGCGACCACAGCCCCATCTCACCTCCCAGGGTGGCGAAGAAGCCTTCAATGTTGCATCCCAGTCGGCCGAAGACGAAGTAGCCGTGCAGGGAAGTGTACATTGTAGTGGTGAAGCCGCCGAACACCATGAAGAGATCGGCGATGGCCAAGTTGAGCAGGATGTAGTTGAGCGGTGTGCGGAGCTTCTTGTGTTCGATTGTGACGTAGAGCGTAAGGAAGTTAACGGGGAAGCCGGTGAGCATCAGGAAAAACATGTAGGCGGCCAGGCACCCGTAGGCCCATGGTGCCACCAGGTAGTACTGAGGGTACTCATAGGGAGAGCGCACCACGCCCGTGGCATTGGACATGGGCACGTAGAAGGCTGGTCCCTCTGTCCCGTTCATGGCTGCGGAGGGCTGAGAAACTCTGGCAGAAAGAGAGAAGCAATGCAGCTGCGACGGCTGGGGCGATCAGGTGCCCTGCTTTATACTGAAGAGCACCCTGGATTAAGACCTGTTTCCAGTCGGTCAGCAGCTGATGATTTAGGACAGGGATAATACAATAATCCATCATGTCTCTGCATATCTTGGCTACTCAGCGAGTTATGAAGGTTGAAGCTGAGAAGAGTCAGGTGGATGGAGGGGATGAAAAGAAAGTGGTGGGGGATAAAACTTTCTTTGGAGAATGATGCAGTGCATTGGCTGCTCTGCTTTTGGTGTTGATCTGATACCTGGTTTGGATTAAGCCCAATATCTATAAAACAAAACATTAATGGGAAAGCCCTAATAAATGTGTGATTCTACATCACACTAAACAACTTTTGTTAATGTTAAAAAGTTGCATATTGAATTATTTATCTGTAGCTAAATATGAGTTTTAACCTTTCTCTAGTGTTAGCTTTCGTTATCATTTCTTGGTCATCAAATTATGCTCCCTATCCGTGTAAATGTTGGTTTTAATGATTTGTGTGTGTGTGTGGGCCTCTTTTTGTCAATATACCTATCAATTTCAGTTAATAAAGTTCAGTTACTTCACATGTCTGGACAAGTCTGTACTTGTTTTGTTTTTGTGCAGGTTTACTGGAAACCCAGGCAAAATGAGTATGCACGTATGATTTCAGTTCATAATAAACTGCTCGCTATCCAGGATTTCTTCTTTGTGTACTTTGAATTCTCCTCTGTCATCGTCTTCTTCTTGCTGTTGTTTCCTGTTACTCCGTTTGACACGGTGTGCACATGTTGGAGTGCAGATGCCATCTTCAGGCAGGGAGCGTCACTGCATCGATATTTCCTTGACACAGACGAAAGGCACCCTGCAGAGAAGTCATTAAGGGAATTTGTGTGCATCTCAATTCGGACCGGTGTGTAGAGGGCTTAACACTAGATTTACTAAACCTGCACAACCTCCAAGCATCCTCCAAGATTTTCACAGGTCTTTGTCCTGCTTTTGTTGTACAAACAGACCCATTACCTCCATTTGTTTACCCAGATCTAAGGCAGGCCAAACATCTGTGGGTCAAACCTTCAGAAATGCCTCCAGTATTTATACAAAAGACACACATTCACAATGTGTGGATACAAAAGTCTGTTTTATTTTAGACCCAGTGTCCATCATCCTTGCATTTAGCATAGGTGAATTTCTGGCTTTTTGCACCAATATTTCCTTGTGCTAGATGAATCGGCAACAAAGTTCCTTAGCCTGAAGACTCAGAAACACTCTCTTTTGCCTGTACATGCCTTGTACAAAATATAGCCATTCACTCCAGCAAATTGTAAAAAAACGCTACTGGCCACCTGCATGTTGCTGCACTTACTGAATACACCAGCACCATTTGGTCCAATACGTCTACATCTACATCAGGGTTTGGAAATTCAGTGTGGCAAATTAATCTGTTTCAGCTTGTGGTACGATTTAGCTTCCAAAGTTCATTTTAAGTAATATGAAATGTGGTTTCAAAATAGACAGGAAGTTGTTTGTGTCGTACTTTAACAATCTCCTCCTAGAGATTTTATCTGTTAATCTCAAAATCCATTAGTCTTATCTTAAGATATGTGCAATGTTACATTGAGAAGTTTTTTGACTTCGTTAAACTTTGTACGCACGGCGGCCGTCAAGCATCAACATTTCGCCATAAAGAAGTTGTTATAACTCAGCCATACAATGTCTGATAAGTCCCAAATTTACAAACTATGTTAACAGTTTATTTCGGAACGCATATACAGAATATACTTTTGGTTATAGCGCTACCAGGTGGCAACAGGAAATACCTGAGTTCCTTTCACTAAGCATTTCGGAGTGATGGCACCAATGTTGAGCTTGTTCATGTGAATACACTTTATGTTGTTTCAAAAAAAAAATTTGAAATCCATTTTAATTATTTTCTCGTGCATTAGACAATTTCTTTATCCTTATTTATCCCCAACTAAAATTTATATCGCAGGCCCGGCTTCTAGCATAAGATCCATATTCGATTTTTCTTCATAACAATGTGACAATTTTTTAACGCACATTGATTTCTTTATTCTTATTGATCCCCAACTAAAATGTATATTCTGACTCATTCACAGCGCCACCTGGGTGTCATGGTAGATAATGATATGGTTTTCTTTATTTAATTTTCCTGTATTGTTCAGAAATTCCAACAATTTTAGCTTGAATACATATTCCAAACAAGGATTGGTCGTAGTGAATATTGCAACAAACTGGCAACCGAGAGGCGATGTAGAAAGAGATACGAAAGCCCTTTGATTGCTGCTTACAAATAAAAAAGGATTGAAAAAAGTAGGCCACAAATAGATTCAATTTATTGACAGAGTTGGAAGAATTGATACAATCATCAGAGGCAGCTTTATTATTTATATTTTTACTTTATGTAGGGCTTTCTGGAAATGAATATAGAGCTACATGTTACACGGGTGCAGAAAGGTAAAAGTATCCCTCATCACTTCTCCCGGAGAAAAGCTCTAATCTATAGCTAATGTCTTAAATGTTTGGTCATTTATTTATTTATTACTTAGGCAGATGAATGCCTAGGGATCAAGGTCAGTAGCAGAGCACCTGAGCACTTCTATAACAGAGAAAGAAATACCGCAGGAATCTACGGCTGACAGATTGTGAGAAGAGGTTTAGTGCATTCTGATCACACTCTTTCTGAAGTGTGTGCAGTTACAGGCAGCCCTCGTGTGGGTGTGAAAGGTGAGTGGTGTAAAAGCCCTAATGGTTCGGCTCAGCAGGTTTCACGTGCACACACCGATGTATGAAGAGGATTTATGGATTAGAGCAGAGCTTCTCTACAAGAGCAGCGTTCAGCATTTCAGCAGATATCTGTGCGCACTGAAACAGGTTTATAAACTGTAGAATAACTCGGTAATCCCGTAAAAACATTCAAATCCACTTGTTTATTGTGATGCAACGCTCACATTAGCAGATCTCAGGTTTGATGCTGAGAAAAAGATGAACTTTTCTGGAGATTTCATCCTTTGACCAAATACATATTCAGCTACTTTCTTTAATGTGATTACAGTTAAATGAAAACTAAACGTATAAACTGGGTAGCAACTAAGTATGTTTACTTAGAATAATACACTCAAGTACCGGTAAATGTTTTCGCGTAACTAGTATTTTAGATAATTACTTTTACTTAAGCAAAAAAAAAATGTACTTTTAGATTTGTGAAATTTTAAGTGAGATTGTAAAAAATGTTCCTTTTCAGTCGGTCTCGGAGACGTTATTCGGGATTAGACCAACTGAATGGTAGCGAATCCCCGTGAGAGCGACTTAACGGGCAAATTAATTTGCAGGCGTAGGTGATTGATTAGCAATCAGCCAGGTATAAAGCCGAGCATCACCTACGCCTCAGTATGCAATTTTCCGTCTGAGCTGCCTGAGTGTGACTCTCTCTCTCTCACTTTGACGCTAAAGCTTGAAAAATTAGCAGGTTGCTTACCTCTGCATTCCCGGTGTTGTCCCACCGTACCTCAGATCTTTTGAGCAAGCCTGTCCAGTGTTTCCTCCGTTTTCTCATAGATCCTGTCCATTTTTCACGACACGATGAGCAAAACGTGCATTACTCTTGCCGAAAGACGGTCACGATAAATGCGTGGAGTGTTTGGGGTTCCAACACGCCTGTGCAGCTTTCGTGAGGCGCGAGTGTGTGCATTGCAACGCTCTGCCGTGCCGCACACTGAGATACAGAAGGTCTTTCTTCGAGGAAGAGGACGCTGGAGCTTCGGCTTCTGGCGCTCCTACGACTCGGGGCGAGCCGGCTGTTACCTCACCGGATGTTTTGGGTCGAGCTGTGATGCTTTCCTTCATAGCATCGGAAGGGGCTCGGTCTTCGAGTTCTTCCAGTTCTTCCAGCTCAGCTCTGCCACCCTTCGGGGTCACAGCCGAGCCGGATCTCGATGCTTTCGCGGTGCTCTCCAAAGCCATGACTGCAATTGGGCTTGAGGTGCCTGTGCCCTCTAGCTCAGCGCCGTCGGGGCTGGATGATTGGTTCCTGGGTAAGTGCCGGGGCACGGTCCCTCACGCTCCCGCGGTTCCTTTCTTCCCAGAGGTGCACAAGGAGCTCACAAAATTCTGGGGAACTCCCCTGTCTGCCAGGGCTTCCAACTCCTCCCCCTTCACCGCCTTGGATGATGCAGCTGCTAGGGGATACTCCTCGATTCCCCGGGTGGAGCAGGCTGTCGCGGTGCACTTGTGCCCCGGCAGTGCTGCTGCTTGGCGGGCTCGTCCGAGTGTGCCCTCCGAAGCTGGTAAGTTTTCGTCTGTCCTGATGGCGAAAGCTTATTCGGCTGTGGGTCGAGCTGCTGCATCGCTGCATGCCATGGCGACCTTTCAGGCCAAGGTCCTCCGTGACATGCGCCAGGGTGGTGGCAACCAACAGTCCTTGAAGGATTTACGTTCAGCCACTGATTTTACGCTTCGTGCTACAAAATCAGCAGCCCTGAACATCGGTCGCACGATGGCCACTCTTGTGGTACAAGAGCGCCATCTTCGGTTGGAGCAGGCCTCTATGCTTCCCAATGACTGAAATTGGTTTCTGGATGCACCTGTCTCACAAGATGGTCTCTTTGGCATCGCTGTAGATGATTTTGCGTCAAAGGTCTCCACGATCAGGAAACAGGCGGAGGGTCTGGGCGAGCTCATGGTTCCACGCCGGAAGCGGAGGCTATTCACCTTGCTTACGAGGTGTGTGAGGTTCTCTTCCCTCTCCATCTGAGGGCCCACTCCACTCGCGGCATCGCTGCTTCGTGGCCGTTGGCCAGAGGGGCCTCACTCGCCGACATATGTAGAGCTGCGGGCTGGTTTCATCAGGTTTTACAACCTGGACGTTGGCTCTGTACCCTCTGATGCGGTCTTGAGTGGTGGCAGTCACCCTTAGGGAACGGAGCAGGTGTAAGCTTGCAGTACTCTCCTCATCGGAGAAGTACATCCTCTTGAGCTCCCCCCCTTCGGGCGGCTCTCCTATCCTCCACCCTCCAGCATCTGACTGAGCGGAGCAGTAAGCTCTGCTAGATTCTGTAGTGGAGGCTTTGCCTCAGACTGGCCCCTGCAGAACTAGGGTCCAGATCTGGGAGTCCCCCTTCGGTGCTCCCTTTGTATGTTTTTCTATACAGCTCCCCTTCAGGTGGCTAGTATAAACCAGTCCCGTTACTCCCCCTGCCTTGGTGAGTAACGATGACTTTCCGTCTCTGCCGATTTTTGTCTTGCAGAACGATGACCTACTGGTAGCCCTTCGGGCCTCGACGTGATCTCCGCCACTCCTCCCTGCGGGTCGAGGGGTGCCTCCTTCTGGTCGTCAGCAACTCAACCGAAGACAGCTAAGCTCTCAGTGTTGGACGACTTCCCAGTCAATTATATTTCCGGGCAGGGGCAGAAGGAGTTCCCATTTAGGTACTACGGCCTTATTCTAACCTCTCTTTTTTTGTCTTTTAGTGCCGGCCTGTTTGGATGAACTTCGGGCATGGCCCCTTACAGAGGCTCCCATTCAGTCTGTCTATTCCCGACTAAAGTCTCCGGGACCGACTGAAAGGGAACGTCTAGGTTACTTGCGTAACCCCACGTTCCCTGAATAGGGAACAGAGACGTTACCCTTCTGCCATGCCCTAGAAGTAATGGATCTGAAGTGCCGGGAGGTAAGTAGGTCCGGCTCCTCGGAAAATTCCATACTGAGGCGTAGGTCATGGCCGGCTTTATACCTGGCTGAGTGCAGGCATAGGTGATTGATTAGCAAATTAATTTGCCTGTTAATGTGTTCGGTCAGTCGCTCTTACGGGGGATTCGCTCCCATTCAGTCGGTCTAATCCCGACTAACGTTTCCGTTCCCTATTCAGGGAACGTGGGGTTATGCAAGTAACCTAGTCGTTTTATTACAACATGATGGCACACATGCTGCTCTACCAATGCATGCCACAAGCATTAAAACTGGAAAAAACGTAGGAGCCCAGAAGTGCTCCGTGCTGGTTTTTATTCCCTTTATTGACATAATTTGTTCTAAAGGCCTCTTCACAACACCCAATCGAATTTTCAGTCAAAAGTTGTGTGCGACAACGACCTTTGATAGAAAACTATGGACCCCAACGGGAGCTGCTCACACATCTGAGCGAACGAGTGGTGCCAACAAAGAAGAGTTTTGCACTGCCATGCTGGATCCATTTTTCTCAAGATGACCAATGAAAGCTGGTTCTTTTGATGATGTGAGTGGGACACCACTTTTCTCCACATTTTTCAGCCACCAACACTTACGTTCAACATCCAGGACTTTTTTTAGTGTGTTCTTTGATTTCTTCTCTGTTGTTGTCGTCTTCGTCTTCTTCAGGCTGTTCTTCCCTGTTTCCCTGTTTGGCGCTGAGTTCATCTGTTACACCATCTTCAGGCAGGAAGCGTCATTGCATCAATATTTGCTCAGCCCAGACAGAGAGCCTCCTGCTGAGAAACCATCTGCATCTGTAAGCTCAGGAGTCATAGCCTTTGGAAATTATTAGGTCAATGATGCAACTAAGGACATCAGATCTCTGACTGGCTGGCTGGATTAAGAAGATTAGAAAACCACATTTAACCAGATACTTAGCATTTATTTGAGGTGTGTGCAATATATTAACTGTGCACTCAATTATAAATAATATTTGCTGGAAAACTTTAAGTTTAATGTAATCATGAATAAACATAGTCTTTATATATTTCTCAAACACAGGATTCTAGAACAGTTCCATTTTAAGTTAATTAGGCCAACATACTAAATTTGAAACAGTGTTAGCTGAACACCTACTCTTCAGAAAATTTCTGCACAGCCATGAGCTCCAGCGATTTACATAAGAATAATTGATGTCTTGACCACAAGGTGGCAGCAATAGACGCTAACTGTGTCTAGAACCTACTCTGTGTGTTGACAACAGCCTTTTCTAACTGTTAGATTTCTGGCTTTCTCAAGGTTTCCATGTTCCTTTTGTAATTTGATTGTTGATAAAAAACAGCTAGATCTACATTGGTTTTATTTTGTTTTTACCGGAGGTGTTTAAAATACATATATTGACAATCAAACATTTTTGACTTACTTGCAGTTTACTCTTGTTGCAACCATGCTCGGTTTCCTTAAGATTTCAGTTTGTTGTGCACAGTTCATAATATTTTTGATGTTTATTTGAAATTTAAATGTTGTATCTTCTATATTTTTTCAGTATAAACTAATTAATACTTATTCTCTGCATTCAAGGAAATATACTGAAGAAACAACTTTAATTTCTCAACCACAGATTGGCAGGGTACGGGGTCAAAGGGCGGAATCCTATAGAAATGGTTCCAAAAAAACTATAAAAATTCATAAAGGAATTTTATACAACTTTCCAACTGGAATACTTTTTTATACAGGTGTAACGTAATCGAAGATGAATCAACAAATCCAGAGTGTTCTGTCATTTTATTTATTTATTTTGTAATTTTATTTCTTTCACCCTTCATTACTTAAAATACTTTACTGTGAGAGCACACAAACAAATTCACATTTAAAAATGTTTACAATTAAACACAGGTGACTGAATAATTTAAATAAATCAAGTATTTGCATGTAAGGAGTTCTCGCCGTGCTTCAGTGGGTTTCCTCCGGGTACTCCGGTTTCCCCCACAATCCCAAAAACCTGCAGTTAGGTTAATTTAATAATCTGAACTACCCTTAGGTGTGAATGTATTCGTGAACGTTGCCCTGCGATGTCCAAGGTGAACCCCCACCTCTCACCCAATGTGAGCTGGAGATTGGAAGGGAAATCCCCAAAAAGTGAATAAGGGGGATGGAAAATAATGAATGAATGAATGAAAAGTTTTTGCAGCATAACTTGTAATGCAGATGTAATTTGTTAAATAAAGCCGAATTTCCCAGTAAAATGATTATGAGATATTCTCGCGAGATTACGGATAAAACAAACGGGGCTACGTTTATTTAAATGGCCTAGACCAATGGGAAAGTAAAGGAGGCGGAACAATTAACGTGTATTTCCGCCTCTTTTTCTGCGGACCTAAAAACGTTACTTTTCTTTAAAAATGAGAGAAAGGCGCACCCTGGTGGCTCCGCACCAACTCTGCAGATTCTGAACACAGACGCTCACTGAAATCACAAACACACTCACTACATTAAGAAACACTTTCGGTGTATGCTGCCTTCAACATTTCAAAAACCTCTCTCGTTTTTTCTTTACTTCACTTCTTAGCTTCAAGAGATACGCCACGTGACAAGCGATATTTTTGTTTACTAACGAGACTGCGAATTTCAGCGTGATTGGCTGAATGCTATTGTTTATTTTAATGAGACAGAGATAATAGGCTTCTGATTGGTTTAGCCAGGATGACCGTTGAGCGACTACTGCAATATTAATTTTTAGACCGAGGGAGAGAGGAAGAGAAACGCATATCAGCAAGAAACAAGGAGACACATCTCCAGGTAAGAAATCACGTAACGCTACTGATGAAAACGATTCTGAAAATGAAGGTCCAGGTGCTACAGAGATGGACCTTTGAGAGCGGAAATAATGTATTGCATGCAAGACTGCCGAAAGTGCGCCTGTGTGTGAGAGAAAGGAGTGTGTTATGTAATGCCAACCACTGATATACCATCAATAACCAGGGCTGACTGTTCAATAGTTGTTTGTTTTATTGTTGCAGACATTTTTATATATATTATAAAATACATGATAGATATATTTTGGTGTGTGCTGTGATTTCGGCGTGGTTCACAGTTCTGATTTAATGATCGAAAGAGTGACATGAATTTGTTAAATATCATAATATGATGTTTGTGAGTTTCATGAATAACCACAGAATTATTTTCTAAAATATTTGTATTACAGCAAAATTACATTCGGGTGATATACATTAACTTTCAGTTTTCTGATCATAGTTTTCCTCAATAACAATAAAATTGTAAACGCAAATGTATTAAAAATAAGAACAAATCACAAGAACATGTAAAATGTGATCAGATCTTCATCAGTCAAGGGTGTAGACCAGGGGTGCTCACACTTTTTCAGCTTGCGAGCTTCTTTTAAAATGACCAAGTCAAAGTGATCTACCCGCTACAAAAATATAAAACATCAATCAACAAACAATTATTTTCAACTTTATTGAGAATTAACAAAAAACACACATAATAATTAACTATTTACATTTTTTGTAATAACGTGAGTTTAGTTTGATGACCTGCACTGAATTGAATCATTAGAACAGTTGTGTGTGACCTGAATTGATGGTAATAGAGTGATTTTTATGGGAGCAATTGAGCTTTGATCCAAATAATCAAGAATAAAAATGATGCTCTAATAAATTTTTTATTGAAACTGAGTCGTTCAGTACAATATGCAGGTGAGGAGTGGCGTGTTGCTTGATTTTGGTTGTAATAGAGCAAATTAGAATGAAGTTATGAAGCATATTCTGGGTAAAATATATTTTGGATCTGGTAATTTGCAGACGGTCCCTAAGCGATTCCATATCAGTGGATTGCACATAGACTTTAATGTGTTTCTGCGAATGCCGAGGAAAACTAATTCACGTCATCTACACGTGTAAAATCAGGTCACAAAACAATACATTTACAACATAATAAGGCACGCAAATTAATCATTGTTTATTTTAAAAAAGATATAAAATCAGTTGTGAAAATAGACAAGTTAAGAAGTGCAAATCTTCCGTCTTCCTGTTTGTAACTTGGGCGCGCACAAGATTGTGGGAAACCTTTACATCATGATTTATTTATAAATTATGAGGATTGTAGTTTATGGAAAGTATTTAAAATGTGTTCATGCTGTTTTGTACTTTGTGGACGTCACCTTTCACGTTAAAATTATGTATTTTGTGAAAAAAATCTATCATTCTTTTTGAAAAGTACCTTATCTGTTTTAATATTTTTAGAAAGTACAATTCGTCTTGATTTGTATTCACACGCATTTTGTGTGAGTCTGAACTTAAGTGATGCTTCAAATCTTATATTTTAAGCACAGTTAGATGGGCAGTAAAGCTAGTACTCTCCCACCCTTGGTCTATAAGGAAAATCTGCAGGTGACGTTCATTCATAAATTCTGTGAAAAAGGCAGTATAATATTATATAATATTAATTGATGCTTACAGTTATAAAAGAGATAGACGTTTAATTTCTAAAGCAAAACGTCCAGAAACAGTCCAAGAAGGACATCCAGAAAAGACGTCATCTGGATTCCCATTCTGCACCGGGACTGCATGTGTGGAAATTACGTGGAAAAGACGTTGAAACACCTTCGAAATGTTTGCTGGCTCTCTTCTGGTCAACCCAGAGCATCGTCATTGGCTTGGGGTTTTGTCATTCCAAAAGTTTTTTTGACGTCTTTGTGTTGTGAACTTACTATGGTGTTTGGAGACATTAGCCGTGTTTCCACCCTAAAATGTAAATTAAATGTTAGGGATGCACCGAAATGAAAATTCTGGACAGAAAGTTTTAAATGTACTTAGTCGAAAACCGATACCGAAATCGAAAATGGCTTCATTACATGTTTAAATTATTTTCTTTTTGTTTGTATTAAAAAAAACGACAAATTAATTAAGCAGTCAAACTTTTATTGATAATAAATAACAGTAACAAGGCAAACAATATAATAACAATAACAAAACTAAATAAAATTTCTTTCTGTAACAAAATTGTGCAAAAAAAATTCTAGCTGCTTTTTTACTTCAATTTTAAATTACTGAACCAAACAACAGAGCACTTGCAGAAGAAAAATAATTTAACTTTGCTGTTGTCATCTGAAACTTTGAAGTGCTTCCAAACTGCCGACATACTCCGTATTTGGTGAGTAATGACAGCGCGAACGAGAAGGGAGGATGGGAGAGCCGTGACGACAATTTAATGCTATTTAGGCTGAAAATTTTCAGCGGCCAAATTTCGGTGCAGCCCTATTAAATGTATTTCATATTGCATAAAATATTTGCGAACAAAATCAAATATCAAAAGAAAAATAGAAGTTGCTGCATTAGGAGAAGGTCCTTTTTCGTATTTAATAACTTACTTGCATCTTAGAACACGTAGAGGAAACGCAATATTTGGAGTCATGTGATCTTGCTTTTGGAGGCGGGACACTGTTCTTTGGGAGCGCAGCCGGTCGAGACACTTCTGGAAGGTGATGATCCTGAACCACTTTAATGACAGACTT
Organism: Danionella cerebrum; assembly: GCA_007224835.1. NCBI lineage: Eukaryota > Metazoa > Chordata > Actinopteri > Cypriniformes > Danionidae > Danionella > Danionella cerebrum. The sequence goes on along the minus strand of SRMA01025179.1, from coordinate 8,261 downwards.
TAGGAATTTTAGAAAGACGTGTTGTCTAATGAAATCGATCCATTGGTTAGTCCATTAATGCTGCTCCGCCACGGCCCAGTTCCGACAGAAAACACATTGCATTGGGGTTTTTTTTTCTGTAAATGTGTTCTGTAAATATAGGTGAATGGAAACGGAGCTTCTGTCCAGTTGAATCACCATGTTTCAGAAGATAGAAGAAAAAAATAGCAGAAGCAATGACGAGTTATTAAAATACAACACAAATGTCATTAATCCAGAGTTGGGAGAGGAACCCGCCAAAATAATCAAATAAGATCCTTTTCTTTAATATTCAAACTTATTTATTATATAAAGCTATATAACTATAAACTCTATAGTGAAAGATATAATTACCGTGAAATACAATTTTGGTCATACCACCCAGCCAAAAAATTGGAATTGGGTCGCATTGGGCTGCGGCCTGAATGTAGCCTTTGTGTCTCAATTTGTTTATTGTTTGCCTGCAGACTGGATAACTGGTGAATAACCGTATAACTACCTTATAACTGGTGAATAATCGTATAACAGTTGTATAACTGGTGAATAACCATATAACAGTTGTATAACAACCGTATAACTGGTGAATAACCATATAACAGTTGTATAACAACCGTATAACTGGTGAATAACTGTATAACAGTTGTATAACAACCGTATAACTGGTGAATAACCGTATAACAGTTGTATAACAACCGTATAACTGTTGATTTACCTGTATAACAGTTGTATAACAACTGTATAACTGGTGTATAACCGTATAACAGTTGTATAACAACCAAATAACTGGTGAATAACCGTAAAACAGTTGTATAACAACCGTATAACTGGTGAATAACCGTAAAACAGTTGTATAACAACCGTATAACTGGTGAATAACTGTATAACAGTTGTATAACAACAGTATAACTGGTAAATAACCGTATAACAGTTGTATAACAACCGTATAACTGTTGATTTACCTGTATAACAGTTGTATAACAACCGTATAACTGGTGAATAATCGTAAAACAGTTGTATAACAACCGTATAACTGGTGAATAACCGTATAACAGTTGTATAACAACTGTATAACTGGTGAATAACCGTATAACAGTTGTATAACAACCGTATAACTGTTGAATAACCATAAAACAGTTGTATAACAATCGTATAACTGGTGAGTAACCGTATAAGAGTTGTATAACAACCGTATAACTGGTGAATAATCGTAAAACAGTTGTATAACAACCGTATAACTGGTGAATAACCGTATAACAGTTGTATAACAACAGTATAACTGGTAAATAACCGTATAACAGTTGTATAACAACCGTATAACTGTTGATTTACCTGTATAACAGTTGTATAACAACCGTATAACTGGTGAATAACCATATAACAGTTGTATAACAACCGTATAACTGGTGAATAACTGTATAACAGTTGTATAACAACCGTATAACTGGTGAATAACCGTATAAGAGTTGTATAACAACCGTATAACTGGTGAATAACCGTGTAACAGTTGTATAACAACGTATAACTGTTGATTTACCTGTATAACAGTTAATATAACAACCGTATAACTGGTGAATAATCGTCAAAACGGTTATTATAACAACCCGTATAACTGGTGAATAACCCATTATAACAGTTGTATAACAACAATTATAACTGGTAAATAATGTTATAACGGTTGTATAACAACATTATAACTGTTGATTTACCTGTATAACAGTTGTATAACAACCGTATAACTGGTGAATAATGCACCAAAACAGTTGTATATAACAACCCGATATAACTGGTAAATAACCGTATAACAGTTGTATAACAACAGAATAACTGGTAAATAACCGTATAACAGTTGTATAACAACCGTATAACTGTTGATTTACCTGTATAACAGTTGTATAACAACCGTATAACTGGTGAATAACCATATAACAGTTGTATAACAACCGTATAACTGGTGAATAACTGTATAACAGTTGTATAACAACCGTATAACTGGTGAATAACCGTATAAGAGTTGTATAACAACCGTATAACTGGTGAATAACCGTATGAGTTGTATAACAACCGTATAACTGGTGAATAACCGTATAAGAGTTGTATAACAACCGTATAACTGGTGAATAACTGTATGACAGTTGGATAACAATCGTATAACTGGCGAATAACTTTATGACAGTTGTATAACAATCGTATAACTGGTGTATAACCGTATAACAGTTGTATAACAACCGTATAACTGGTGAATAACCGTATAACAGTTGTATAACAACCGTATAACTGGTGAATAACCATATAACGCTTGACAATTATAGCACTTAGATTATCTGAAAGCTGTTTTTGATGATGCGTGGCTCACAGAACTGTTTTTTTTTTGTGCAGAGCAAAATCCTAAAATTTTGAGGGATTTTTAACCTATTATTGTTATTAAATAGTCTTTTTTGAAACCATGAACTCAAGGGTTTTGGTTGTTCTCATAAAATACCCACATTTGAAATGGTTTTTTTTTTCTTAGACTCTGTTTTTGTTCATTTTCAAACATTTGCAGAAATCTTTCTGTTGTCGCTATGGGGATTTGGAGCAAAACATTATTTATTCTGTATTAAATGAAACAAACAGCTGCAATTCACTTTTGGGATGCACTGCATTGCGAAAGTTCAGACAACATATTGATCAGGAGCGTGTGTTTGCCGATGTTCCTCGCATGTGTTTTAGTGTGGATGCGTGTGTTGTTGCCTTGGTTGTTGAACACAAAGAGAATGTGTGTTTGTGTTTTGTAAGAGTGATTAGTGTTCGCGCCTGCACAGCTCAGAGGAGGATGGAGTGGGTGGTGTGTGAGATTTGATTCCTAGCTCTTCTCAGAGATGTGGTGTGGGTGGTGTGTCTGTGAGAGGACCTTCAGCTCGTGTGAGAGCAGGATTTTCACATGTGGAACACTCAGTTACCCAGGGTTGAAATCTGAGTTTGAAAAGAGGAACACTTGAGGTTTAGCACGCTGTTGTGTGAAACGCTTTTTAAGCATAGGTGCCAGACACGGCCTGGAGGGTATGAACTGTTTAGCTCCAAGCGTGTTTGCAAAGAAATACTTAATCAGCTTTACTAGTTGTTGATTTATTTTTCAAGCTAAATGATCAGACCCCCTGTCCTGGAGTAATCGAGAACACATTAAAGCTCATCTGCTGACCTGTCTCTCTCATGATGACCTTCTGCGGTTGAGTAAAAGCCCTGGTCAATCCATAATCAATATTAATAATTCACGGTCGGGAGAGTTCACATTGCAGGGAGGTGGAACAACTGCATCCTATCAGCCAATCACAAGGAACTCTGTGACTTCCTCTAGATCCTTAGGCACGGTTACCATGACAACACTGCTTCATCTCCATCACACTTTTACCTGTGTTCATGAAAAAGTGTTTCGTATTGATGGGTGCAATACCTCAGAGATGCAGCTTTAGCTATTTCTCTTTCTCACACATTATTCTTATTTGGAAAAGCTGCTCTGACACAAGGTCTAGCAGCCGACCAGGTTAAAGTAAAGCTTCACCCTCAAAAATATATAGTTCACCTCCTTTGAATAAATCGAGATTGTGTCCCTTAAAATGAGATGTGTCGTTCTTTTTGAACGAATCTTTAATGTGACTCCGTAGGAACAAGTCGTGTTGGAGAGGGATTTCTACTAAAATCACAATGTAACAAACAAATTATTGGACATCTAGCAAAATAAGAGGGGGAAACAGAAAAGACCGAAATGGCCCGGAGGACTCGCAAAAAGAACAAATCTTTTCGGGTTTCGGCTCATGGCCACTCCGTAATGTTAACCAATGCAGCATGAGCCAGAACAGAAAAGACCGAAATGGCCCGGAGGACTCGCAAAAAGAACAAATCTTTTCGGGTTTCGGCTCATGGCCACTCCGTAATGTTAACCAATGCAGCATGAGCCAGAAAGAGAAAAGACCGAAAGGACCCGGACTTGCAAAAAAGAACGAATCCAGTCAGACTGAGTGCACGGACTGCACACGTTAACATCATCAGAGAGAAGTAATTTAGTGTCGAACAAAGGAGATTTAAACCTAAAGAAGACAGATCAGAGGTTGGGTAAACCAGACTAAAAGACCCAGGTAGGCTTTAGTAATATATATAAATATATATATATATATATATATATATATATATATATATATATATATATATATAGTTTTGTCTTGTTTGTAGTGTGATTCGCGTCTGTGTGTATATAACGCTAGTAGATGTGGAAGTACACACAACATTTATTGATATTTTAGTAAAATGAACGAAATGACTCGAAAAAAGATTCATTCATTTTACTGAACAAGACTCAAAGAACCGAATCCGTAAAATGATCCGAACTTCCCATCACTACACTTAAATGCTTTTAATGTTGCCTTCCACAGAATACAAATACTAATTTTAATTTTACCTTTTGGTTTTTGAAAAATATCTCTAAAAATTTCCATCATGTTGAAAAGAAAAATGAATAACAAAACAAAAAAAAAGATGATAACAATTGATAAATTATTATGTAAGTCATAGAGTTTAAGTATCGTTTAGAAAATAAATGTTTGATTGAAGTAGATGAAAAAATGGAAAACCAGAGAAAAATCAAGTAACGTTTCTTCAATCCTTAAATCTACACATTGTTAATGTAATAAATGATAATGAAACGGAATAAAACACAAGCAAAATACGTAATATGTACACAAATGTGAAACCTTACCTTGAAAGAGAAGCAATGTGTCGGAGGATGTGGAATGGATGCAGAAAACATTACGGCACCACGGATCAAAGTTAACTTTCTCGAGATATTTCACAAATTACTGACACCAACACGGTTTCAAGCACAAACGTAGACAGATGGAGAGAGCTTCTGAGAACGTGTCACTGGGTTTCTCTAACTTGTGCTACAGAACAGCACTTTCCACGTTATAAACGTTATTTCTTTTACGACACCTTGACTCTAACATTTGTTATAGTGCATTATTGGTAATCTATACATAATGTTTCGCTCGATTTGAAACCGATTTAAAGTGTTTTGAAGCGCATCAGACCCTTTTGCACTGGGAGAATGGAGCGCCAGGACCCGGAAGCTAATTTCTCTCTAATTTTTCTTCGCATCTTGAAGCAAAAACTTTCCCGCGAGACCTTTTGTTTCGTAACTCGAAGCTTTCGTATCTCAGGGTACTACTGTACTTTGATTTATTTGAGGCTCTGTCAGTACACAATCCATGAAGTCCACCCAATCATCTCTGTTGATTCAGATCTTACCTGGCAGAACAAAAAGTGTCCGCCTGGACTTATCCAAGCAAGAAGAGCTTTCTATAATAAAAATTTCATATCTTTCAGCTTGAAACAAGTTGTTTAACCCCAACTGGTCTAAAAAGTAGCCTCTTATTTCTTAAACAACCATGTGGAAATACACATTGTGTGGTTGTGGAGAAGTCTGTTTGGGAAGGGTCAAATAATCGTCATGCATCAAGCAGAGGCTACATCTAAGGAGGCTACAGAAAATATTAAATTGAGTTAAGATGCCTTATTAAAAACTGGGAAACCATTGTCTTTCATGGCCAGAAATGAATCCTGAATGATTGTGATCGAAGAAAAAAAAGCTGAACTCAGGGCTATTTTTATAGTGAAATTAAAAGCATTTTAGCAGTCAAGGAATTGAGACAGAACTGCTGTGCAGCAATAAGAATATCACTGTTCAGTGATGCTCTCCGGAGGAAAAAAAAACAATGCAGTGGAGCTTAAAGATTGGACTAGAGCAATGGAAGAAAGTTGTGGGATTTGATGAGTCCAGATTTATCCTGTTCAAGAGTGATGGGCACATCAGAATTAGAATAGAGACAGATGCACCAATCATACCCTGTACCTAGTGTACACACCTGTGTGGGCAGTGCTATGATCTGAGCTTGTGGTGGTTGCTCAGATCTAGGTTTCTGCATTATAAAGTAAAGGACAATTTAAACATTGTCCTTGGGACCACCAGAAGCAGCTGTTTGGTAGACCTCAGGGATTGAGAGGATGGGTATGGGCATAGGAGTTCTGCAAGATAAGTAGTTTGCCTCTGACAATCCTATTTGTTGGAGTTTCTAACCCTGGTTTGTATAAACCTCTGATAATTCTCTCTGTTGGTAATTCTGACCCTGGTTTATGTTTGCCTCTGATGATCCTGTTTGTTGGTAGTTCTGACCCTGGTTTATCTGAGCCTTTTATGATTCAACCTGTTGGTGATTCTGACCCTGGTTTATCTTTGGCTCTAATAATTCTCACTGTGGGTAATTCTGACCCAGGTTAATCTTTACCTCTGATGATCCTTACTGTTAGTTGTTCTGATCCTGGCTTATCCTATCTGTTTGTGATTCTGACCCTGGTTTATATTTGGCTCTGATAATTCTGACCCAGGTTTAACAGTACCTCTGATAATGCTATCTGATGGTGATTCTGACCTTGGTTTAACTTTGTCCCTGATGATTCTATCTTTTGGTGATTCTGACCCTGGTTTATCTTTGTTTCTCATAATTCTCTCTGTTAGTAAATCTGACTCAGGTTTATCCTTGCCTCTGGTATTATCTTTTTGGTTATTTTGAGCACGGTTTATCTGTACTTCAGAGGGAGAAACAGCATAGGAAACAGCCAGTGTGGCCTATCTCAAAGGAATTCATTGTGTATTATAAATTCTTTTGAATCAGTTTCCACTGAACTGAGACCATGCATGTTTTATCAGTATGGAGCAAACTTCTTGTGTGTTGTCCAAAGAGCAGTAGTCTTTTTAAAGATGTCAATATTGTGAGTAAAGCTTGTTCCTCTTCATGATGCGGTGGATTTATTTAATTGATGCACGGTCACTATCGCTGTGTAAGTGTTTGGAATTTCATCAGGCCAAAATGGCTCTCATGAGGACAAACTGTGTTAACCTGCAAAACTCATGCTTGAGGTACAGTCTCAAGGCCAGTTCCAACACTTCAGCCATCTGAGTTTGAAGGTTACTCCATATGAGACTCCATATTTAAAATTGGCACATTGTTTGAATCCTGAGTTGGGCATGGTGCCAAGGATGGCTACGACCGTCTGTGATATTGCAATGCCATTTTCATCTAGGGAGTTTGGATGGATCCAGTGTTCTTGAGCTTCATTTGGGATTTTTTCTAGACACATGATGGTGACAACAGATGTCTCCAAAATCAGTGAGACAGACAGATCGTCCTTAGCAGGTAGTTGTAGTTTTTGCCCAGGAACAGATGTTGTCAGGAGGTACTGAACCTTCACTGGGTGTTTCGACCTCCAGTTGATGGGCCAGCAGTGAGTGGCCAGCTCACTCCCCATCTGTCCCTGGCCTCCAGCATTCCTCCACTCTCTTACTCCAAATTGAACACATCCTGCCTCTTCCCCCATCCGACGGACAGCTTGCTTCTTAATTCGCTTGTCCAGGCCTAGAGCAGTGAATTAATGCCACGGTGACTTGGCTGGGAAGCCTCTACACCCTACATACACCGGGAACAACCACAACTGACAGCCCTTGTCTCTACAGTCTAGGGCTAAAGATTGGTATTTTAAGGCGTTCCTTTCATGGGCCCCCCACCTTCTTCCAAGGTCAACTCTCATCTCCCAGGTACTTGCGGTCAAAAGGATGCGATGCCTTCTCTTTCTTGCATTTAGAAAAGATCTCACTCCTTGTGAAATATGAGCACTCTCCCAAAGGCAGTGTTAACTTTTCTTGCATCTTTCTCGCTCTGTGTAGTCGGCCAATGAGATGAGAGCTTTGTAGTTTTACCATTACTCCAGCAGTAGTTCATCAACCAGCAAGGGGCTGTGGAATCACAGGAGGCTATTGTCCTTGTCACAGGGAAAGTCCCTGAATGTCTTTTTATTCTTATGTGCATCGTGCCACTTCGCTCATTGAACCAGGCAGTTTTGTGCCTGAGATGTGACCCCAGCCAGTTCAGCCCCCCGGTGGTGGACCATTGGCCTCCTTCCAACTCTATCTCTTCAGAACATCATACTTTATCCTGAACGGAAGGATCTTGTTTGTAGTGATTTTGAGGGATTTCCATAGTTGATGAAAAGGAATAAGTGACTGAAAAGGAATATCTTGGTTACTTGCCTAACCCATTCCCTGAAGAAGAGAACAGAGATTTTACAAGACTTGGAGGTTATGTAAAATAGAGTCCCCAGCTTCACAGAAAGAGTATGTGCAAGTAACACAAGCTGGGCTTCTGGTGATAGTAAAGGGG
>SRMA01025178.1:0-134623 GCA_007224835.1 Danionella cerebrum | reverse complement strand
AAAAAAGGCTGTAATGTTTTTATTCAAACCCCAATAATTCCTCTTCGTCAGGACAGATCCACGCAGTCATTGTCATCACTTTCTTCCTCACTGGTGTCCAATAAGATGTTGTCTTCTGTTCCATCCAAGGCATTACTAATGCCACACTTCTTAAATGATTTTATAACAATGTCCTCCTTCACGGAGTCCTACGCGCTATGGTAGGATCGACGAGCAGAGATGACTCAGCGCGCACCGCCGGGTGATGGGAATTTTCTTATATAATACTACCATCTAGTGGTCATTTAGAGAAATGTGATTTGAGAAACTTTTAAGAGCACACGTCATACTTCAGTCCCACCCCTTGAGGAGGCTTTTAAGTTGAAATGAGAATGGAGGACGGGTCTCTTCTTCCGGCGCTTGAGAGGCTCGAGGTTCTTCTTCCAATGCGGATAACACGTGTGTAGGAAATGTGTTGAGACTGATAAATCTTTACAATAAATAGCCGCATTTGCTGTGTTCTCTCTCAAACGGTCTCCAGTGTTTATTATCAATTGAGAAGGTATATTTTTACCATAACAGGAGCTAGGCTGAAGCCGCAGCCTCTCTTACTCCTCTCCTACGGTCGTGACCGCCGTCCGCTCCGCGGCGCTCTGCATTCGCCGTATAAGACGCACCATCTTTTCCCCCTCAGTTTTGGGGAAGAAAAAGTGCGTCTTATACGGCGAAAAATACGGTAAATAAACTTTTTTTTATTGTCCATGAAAGCAACTCAAAGAAAAATGTCCTTATTCAAATATTACCCATAAACTTTGAATCTTAGACCAAACGTAAAACACACCAGTGCCACGGTCAGAAATTGTTTGGCCTCAGTGTCCATTCACCTCCACATAATTAGCATAGGCCTTAAATAACATACAGGCCCCCACACTCTCTACTGGCAAGAATCAAAATGGCTCCAGCACCAGCCTTTTCGAAACCGAACCATTTCCGAGCTAGAGACGTGGACTTGCATCTCGCCACTAAATCATCCGCTGGCACTGAGACGGGAGATGTTCCTCCACGTGAGATAACGACTGGCCCTGAGTCAATAGCAGACAGAATCCTGCCACTGATTGGTGTCAGAGGAACGAACCAGATACAGGATATCACCACATGACTAAATCATGCCTTCTGATTGGCTTCTGTGGACTCATACACTCCTCCTTTCATACAGTATGCTGTGGATGCATCTTCTGTTGGTTTTCTTTATATATTTATCGGCCATCCCTAGGATTATAAGATACAGGTTATCATCATCTATGCAGTAGACTATTTTTCTGTAATATCTCAGTGCTCTTCACACATATTTGAAGGTTTCTTGAACTCCCTCCATCAGTAGGTAAGTAGCTGAACACTGACTGGGGTTCTGTGCTGACTCGACAGAAGAAAGAAACCCCCCCGATTCCAGAGCTGCCGGATTATGGGGAAATCTGGATCACTTTGCTCATTATTCATGTATTCCTTCCCAAAGGGAATGGATTTACCACAGGAGACTCATATTGAGGATGATCAGAGGAAGCGTCGGGGCGAGGGCTGTGAAAACTTCATTTTATATTTGAAAATGCATTTGAAAAAGCTCAAAACGTGAATCCCTACTTAATGATGTCTGATTGTGCAGAGACTGCCAGAGTGCGTTGAACATGTCTCAGGGAGTGGGCGGAGCCAGCAAGGCCTTCAGACAGTATGAGGGAGGAGTCAAGCTGGGGATTGGCTCCTTCAACCTGGTCAGTGTCTCATCCAGTATATTCTCTCCTTGTGTTCAATAAGCCTCAGGGCATCCTCTGCTCCAAATAATCTGTTTATCAGCACCCGCCGAGATCTGCGACAGACTCTGCTCTCTTATCTAGAAGGAGATCCCTGTTTAGTGCATCCTCTGAATCCAGTGTAAGGAGAAGAGGGATCCTCAACTGATCTCTCTCCAGATGCTGTCTCTGCTTCCTGCTCGAATCCTCCGCCTGCTGGAGTTCATTGGTTTCTCAGGGAACAGAGTGAGTCGAGCTCTAATTATTAATGTCTCTAATCCCAGACATATTTTAGGACGTGGAGGGTTGATTTTCCACTTGGGAGCTCGGATAAAACCACAGACGGAATTATTTGACCCCCTGCTGATAGTGAATGGTTACCATAGGCCCAGTATTTTGTTAACCACCACCTCAGACTGACACTGAGCTTCTGATACTAACGCTCATAGTGTAGGGGCGTGTTTCTTAGAAGTAAAGTAGCATGTGTCGAAACTGACGAAATTATCTTGAATGGGTTTGTGACTTTCCGAATCAAACGTATTTTCAATTTTTTAAAATTTTTTTTTTTGCACTTCCCGTTCGCACATCAGAGAGTTCATTTGCTCAAAAGCGCCACGCTTTGTTTGATACTGGTGCTGAGTCACCACTGGTTGAACCCGCCACCAGATTTCTCTGTCCCTTCTTCTCTACAATTTCAGGTTTCTGCATCAACTTCTCTACTTTTGAAGCAAGCCGTGCTGTCGCCCCTGTCCCTTGCTTTCCGCTCCAGTGTCTGGAGGCTAAGCAGATGATTTGATTGGTACTGAGTGAAGCTACTGTTGTAAATACAGGAGTAGCAGCGGCCGCTGTCTGTCTGCGAGGAAGAGAGGTTTCAGTTAAAATAAACTGAAATGTGCTCATGAGTTCAGCTCTCGTAGTTTGTGATTGGGAGAAGCCATCAACTCCCAAACAGCTGTGTTCACTCTTTTTAAATATTAATGACAACAGAAACTTTCAAAATGACCCTGATCATACGTTTTTACAGCCTAGCGATTCTGGCTCCTGATCGACCCTTGTCTCTTTCAATCTGAATTCAGACCAAATACAGTTTTCTCTAAAAAATGTGGCGCGGCTGGTTCAAGTTTACACGTTCGAGTTTTGAACAGCTCTGAAACAAGCTCCAAACTTCTGGAGTTATTTGGGGTAATTAGACCCAAAATTGTACTTTTTGGCCAATGGTTACATTTAACATTGGATGCTTTTTTTTAGAACAAAACACAGTTTGTCTCGTTTAAGTTATGTTTGGCTTGAGTGGATTCTGGCAATGTTTTATTTTTATAAGATTTTTTTCACATTGGTCTAATTTGTACAAGAAATGTTCTTTTTCTTAAAAAGTCTCTACTTTTAATTAAAATCACATCAATCACAACAGTCACCAAGGCCTATGATGAACGGAACACCAACCATGGTTGGGGGGGGGGGTCACTGATGTTCTGGGGATGTTTGAGCTCCAAAGGCACAGGAAACTTGGTGAAGGTTCTAGAGTGGATCTCTTGATCTCAATATCACTGAAGCACTCTGGGGAGAACTCAAACGTGCCGATCATGCAACAATTTACAAGAGCTGGAGGATTCTCAGCCAAGAAGAATGTACTACTTTACCAACAGAGAAGATAAAGAACCTCATCGACAACTACCTCAAGAGACTTCAGGCTGCCATTGATGATAAAGGAAGGATGCAGAATATAAAGAGCTGTAAACTTTTGAAACTTTGGTTATTTGCAAAGTTTGACAAGAAATGGCTTCACCCAAACACTAACTGTGAGTGGAGCAAATGAGTTTCTCTTAGCGCTGGGTATTGTGACCCATTCAGCAATTCCAATCGATTCTTTTTTTCATGGTTTCGATTCTATATCCATTAGCTATAACTATTTCATTTAAAATGTTATTTTTGCAGACATGGGATCCATATTTTGATATAAATGTTAGTAACTGAAACTCTCCTGCTTACGTTTATTACTGAAATACACATCTGCATTAATAATAGGGTGTTTATTTTAAACAATTTGTATTTTAACTACAGGTGAATATTCATATCCTCTTATGTGCATTAAGAATCGATCCTAGGATTTCACTAATCGATATTGTTGCATTAAACTGATCACAGGCTCAAAACTTTCTAAACCATTTTCATGAACATCGAAATTCAGGAGGTGGATTCATTTATATGTGATCTCACCAAACTTCTCAAGCTGCTTCTGCTGGTCTTTTGCTCATTGTAGCTCGACCGTCTTGAACAGCTCATAGTGGAGATGTTGAACCCTTGAATTATATCAAATAATTCTGTCTCTCAGTGTTGGAATAATCTGTTTTCAAACAAACAAACAAACACTCGACAATCAGCAGAGCGTCAAAGATTCGCTGTGTGTATCACAATGTTTTTGTTGAAATATTGGAAAAAAACATCAAATGTTTTGTCTTTGATCTCCCTACACATCACTTCGGTTGTGACTGAAGAGAGAGCGTGTGTTTCTGGCTGTGGAAGCAGCTTCAGATGTTTGTTGTTTGTGAGCAGGAGTTTGGTTTGTCTCAGCTGCGGGAGGGTGCCGCCGGTCACAGTCTCAGATCAGTGCTGTGCGTCCTCACGCTGCTCTTCTACCACACCTACGTCTGCCTCATCCTGGGTGAAACTCTCACTGCATCAGCATCCCATAATAACCCAGCGCTCACGTTTCTTTTAAACATGTGAACTGTGTCATTAAATATTGTTGTAACTGTTTACACTTTAAATAAAGTGTCAGAGTTAATGTTCAAAGTTTGTGTGCCCTGTAGTGTTTCTGTACATTGTTTTGATTTCGTTGTGTTTGTTGTTTTGATTCAGGCACTGGGGAGGGCAACCTGATGGAGGCCGAGGCCCTGTTGGAGCCCTACATCGAGAGATATCCTCGGGTGAGACTCTCTTTGTTTGTTGATGTACTAGTACACATAAGTACTTTTTATAACTTTGTTCTGAGGTGAGTTTTCCTCTCGGTTCAATATTTTTAGCTCTACGGTTTCTTCCTCAATCTGACTCGCATTTCACTGAAATAAAATAGTTTTAAAATCTTTCTTTGCATCAGGATCATAGATTTGTAAAAAAATATAGACGACCTTCTGCCTTTGGGCTAATATGAGGCAACCTCCAAGCTGATCTGAGCGCTGCCGTGACAGGGCACATATGCGTACACACACAACTTCCGTCGTGGTTTCAGATCTTCGCCTCGTGTCTGGCTCACACACGCAGCTGTTATATACGACGTACATATTTTGTAATTATAACGGCTTCTCTGAATTTGATCATAAACGATCTTTCTCACGGCATGATGCCAGCAATCAGTCAGCTGTGTTCAGGGAAGCTGTCAATCACATGGCAAACACACACACACACACACACGCACGTACGCAACAGAGGGAAACAGAGCTGACGACAGACAAATGTGTAACCCCAAAAAAGTTGGTAAACCACATTGGACTGAGCCCAGACCATAATAAACAACTAGAAAGTGTTGATATGCCTCGAGTAATTACAGATTCAACGGCACTTACCTGTTGAGTATATTTGGCGAACCAAAGGACACTGTAAAGATAACCTGTAAGGACACTGAACACGTTACATTTCTGACAAAGGTTCGAATCCCGGTAGGGACAGATTACATTTTTTAATTGTTTCTGAGATCTTTTTGTCCTTTTGCTTGAATATTTCTACTCACAAAATAAACATCATCGATAATATAATTGGTTATTAAACTTGTGTTAAAGTGCGTTACATGGAGGAATCAGCCGACGTTCGGTCACCACTGAACACAGTCACAACTCGTTTAACAGAAATTAATTTCAATTATTCATTTACTTGTTTCTGCAGGCGACTCCCTGGTAACGTGAGCCTGTGTCGAGGCTTTCTTTAGCTGAAAAACTGTTCACCGTTTCTACCTCTCGTCTCTCAAACCATCTCTGACTCAATCTGATATATGCCTCAATTTTTCTGTATGTTTGTGTAATCCTATATTCCATTCTTGTGAGCTGAAAGTGGCTTCATTTTCCTTGTAACGGCCACAGTTCTTACCTCCACCCACTGACTAATCAGATTAATCGCTAGTACAGCTCATCTTTATAGAAAGAATTAGAAAGAATAATCACCTTCCCGATTTCAATCCCTACAATATATGCTTGAAATAGATCCAAAATCCATTAAGTTTATCTTACACTGGCAGCAAAAGAGCTCGTTAGCACACACCTGCACTGAACTGCGTGAAGTGTGTTGTTATTTCTACGTTTAGAGTGGATTCGTTCGCTTGTGAAGTGATGAGACTTACACAAAACTCTCCGATGCACTTTGGGCTTTATTCTTGTCCCTTTCCAGATGGGTTCGAGGTGTGATGGCCTTAATCTCGATTTATACGGACATTAGAAAAATCGCAAAATGATTGGCGAAGCGGGCACTAATGGGCGTACCACTGTCAGGTCGCTTAGCAATGACTGGCTGATAAGTAAACGGTTTTCAGTTTTTTTTTTGGGTTCTAAAAGCTTAACCATGAAGGCTTCACAATATGAACCAATCATGCCGTCGGCGAGTATTGGTGCAGGACCTGCATCTGGATGAAGTCTGCTTTCAGCAATATATACTCTGAGAGACGTGACTTACAAAATAGTAAAATTCATTACTGCTAGAATGAGCTTGTCCTTGAGAATCAGGTGGAAAATGCTTTTCTCCTATTGGTTGATCACCCGGTCAACATCGCGAATGGTCGCTTCCACTAGTTGTCGCCGCGCTATGTTGAAAAAGCATGGGATCCTGACTCCCAGTCGCTGCTCGTAGCTTTAGCTGTGCTTCAGTCGGCAGCCAATGAGAGACCCCTGTTTAAAGGAACAGCACAATCAGAGCCGTGTGTCTGAGTGAGGGAGAAAATTAGACAGAGGTCACTGGGAGCACTTAGCACCAGCCTCTCGGCTCAGAGCAGAGGAAGGCTGTGTTCAGACCAGCAGACGCCTGACTGAAATGGGTTTTGCTTCTTCCCCAGGGCTCCATCATTCTGTTTTACTCAGCTCGAATTGCTTTGCTGAGAGGAAACTTTGAGAAGGTGAGCACTCTGTAGATTTCATTTTTGTATTGTATTAACTGTGCTTTCATCCTGATCACTCCACTGTTAGGAGCTGAGGAACATATTGAATGAAACGGTTGTGCTCAAATCGTTCTTTCTTTTTTTCTGAAAATATGAATGATACACAGAAGTTAGTTGAGATACTCACAGTTAGTGTTTGGCCGAACACATTTCTTAATCAAACTGCTGTGTTTACTCTTTCATAATGATAGAAACTTTCCAAATGACCCTGATCAAAAGTTTACACACCCCAGCTCTTAATATTCCATACCCCCCTTTGGCCTGAGGTCTCATGAGGTAGTTGTTGATGAGGTTCTTTATATTCTCTGTTGATATAGCATCAGTATAAATATCTTTACAATATTTACAGAACAGAGAACCCGTAATCAGCCAGTTCATGTTCGTTCATCACGATTCAGTTTGGTTAGATGTGATCAAAATGATTCAGTTCATTAAGATTGTGCCCTAGTAACGAGGACAGGCTAAACTCTTCCGTGTTGTTAAGTTCCGTCATCGTGTTTTATTTGATCATTTTAAATGAAAGTCTTTATTTGATTCACTTCTGTTCAAAAGATTCTTTTAGTTTTAAAAATCTGTTCATTGAAGATAGATTCAGATCTGGCACAGTGAATATTTGTTTATTCGTTTGTTTGCTTGCAGGCGCAGGTAAAGTTCCAGGAATGCATCTCTGCCCAGCAGCAATGGCGCCAGGTTCACCATCTCTGTTACTGGGAGCTGATGTGGTGCCACTCGTTCATGCAGCAGTGGATGGAGGCGTATCGCTACGCTCAGCTACTCTGCACTGAGAGCCGCTGGTCCAAGGTAGATTTGTGAAAGATGCTTATTTTAATTTTAAAACACTTAATTAAAATCTCGCCGTGTGTTTGTGTGTGTCGTAGGCCATCTATGTGTATCAGAAGGCAGCAATTCTCAGCATGATGAGCGAAGAGGAGGTGAAGGACACCGGGGAAAATATCCAGGAGCTCTTCAGGTCAGGCATTCTGTGTCTGTCTGTCTGTCCGTCTGTCTGTCTGTCTGTCCGTTCGTCTGTTCATTGGTGTGTCTCCCACCAGGCAGGTGGAGTGTTTGAAGCAGCGCCTGGCTGGAAAGTCAATTCCCACGGAGAAGTTTGCTGTGAGAAAATCACGGAGATACTGTTCAGACGCTCCCGTCAAGCTGGTGATTCCTGCTCTGGTGCGTCTCACTCTCACTTACGCACACGAGAAACGAATCGTGCTACACGAAGCAACCACACGGTGGAACATTCATATACAGCAGAGGCAAACAGATATTGAGCTGCCCTCCAGAGTGCTTCAGTATTCTTTGGTTTCGTCTTCCATGCTTCCTCTTTCAGAGATGGAAGTATGTGATGGAGCACCATCCTCCTGCAGAATTTGCCCTCTTTTATGAACGGGATTTAAGATTTCTTGATGTTGCCTTCTACCCTGCAGATCTCTACACTCAGCCTCTGCACTTGATGATAATTTCCACCTCGGCAGTGGATCTGTTATTCAGCCTCTCGGTAGTCAACACTTTAGTCTCGGGGTGAATCTCCAGCACGTTTGCTGGGATCTAGTTGCAGTTGATGTGAAGATCTAGAGCACTGGGTGCTTTTATACACACCTGATCGATCCATTACTCATAACACTTTTGTCTTCAGCAAGCCTAGAATGCTTTTCACAGTTTCATTTTGCACTGAAGCATTATTTCAAAAGCTTTTGGGATTAAAATGATCCATTTCATCTTAAAATAGTCGAATAGCTGTAATAGATTTCAGTTGAACTTCAGGTCAATTTGCCCATAGGAGAGTGCAGCAGCCAATCAGATTGTTTCAGCTCTGTGCCGGTTTAGTGATACTTGGCCTGAAAACACTGAGTATAGGACATAACGATGTATTTGAATTGTACTGTTTATTATGCAAAGCAGCAATTAACCTTGGAACATTTAAAAGGTGCCGTTAATTAAAAAAAAACTTTTATCTTCGCCACAAATTTTCTTATCAACATTTTATTTCAATGTGTTTCTGATGTCTGAAACCTGCAGAAACTGTCTCTTTGCATTTCACTTGACACAGGAAATGATGTACGTGTGGAATGGTTTCACCATTGTTGGGAAACGTGCCGATGCCACCGAACGCTTACTGGTGACCATCGAACGAGCCGAGGAGGAGCTGCGCAGGGATCCCAGTAAGAGACTCTTTCTGTCCGTCTCCCTGTATCTAAAGATCTTTTCTAGTTAGATTCCTTCTTTTGGTACAGTCTGTCTCACGACTTGTTGGATTTTGTAAAAGTGTGCCTTAATGCAAATAAAAAGTTGGATTTTAAAGTGAAGAAATGGCGAAGTGTTTCTGAAAGTGTAGGTGGCAGTGGTGCTCTGCTGTGTGTTTCAGAACCGTCCGAGTACCATCCTGATGACCAGTGCCTGGTTCAGATGCTCAAGGGCTTGTGTCTGAAGCACCTGGGGAGGCTGATGCAGGCTGAGCTCTGCTTCACACAGGTGCTCAGCAGGTAACCTCACATTACTGGGCTTCCTGAGGAGACAGATGTTCAGGGTTCCATCAAGCAAACCCAAAACAAGAATGATCTAAAGATCTGTTCTGCTGAAAGTCACAGAGCCCAAGCTCAAGTTTCCTGTTGACGCCGATAGGAGAGAGAAGCATTTTTGGAACTCTCACCAGTTTTTTAATAAGTTTTGACCTCACTAAAGTCAAGTGCATTTCAAGTCCGGGACACAGCAAGTCCCCTTTGAAGCGTGACAGATCACATGACCAATAGCAGAGCTGTAAGGAGCTTTGTAAAAGCAAGAGAGTTGATTTGAAAACAGGTTTCACTAAATGATTTCACTGCCGTCAAATAATTTACTCAAAGGTTAAAAAAATTATATTCGTTTTCTCGAAAAGTCTCAATTTTTTTATTAAAATCTCTTTCAGTCTCATTTTGTAGCCCAGGCTTATTCCAGAAGATTTACTCCGTAACTATTTCGCACTTACTCACCTATTATTTGCATATTCATGACTTGTATGCAAAGTTACTGTCTGACACTCACGGTAGAGTGAGGGAGATTAGAGCGATTCATTACGATTACGATCAACATCCTTTAAAGAGACATCGAGAGATGCTGTAATGGCGTTAGGAGGAACATTAGGTAGACATTCGACGGTTTCCAGGGAGTAGAAGAAGAGACTCTGGAGACGCATTCAGTCGCTGCTGAATTTAAACAGCACAAGAGATCGACAGCAGAGGATTTCACACGGCGATCCTCAAAAGAAAGACGGAGAGACCCAATGACTCAGACGGAAAATTAAACGCATAGGTGTGTAACGGCCTTGAGTGCTGCGTCTTTACCTCAGTTTGACTCTCGCTCGCTTGTTTCCGGATTTCACGAGAGAAGGTGTTGCTTTGTGTGTAGTGCATCGCTCCTGGGGGAAAATAAACTGTTCTTTCGTGACGTCATCAATAAAACCCGTTTTAAAAAAAACAAACTTATTTTTATTAAATAAAAGCCACGAAAAGGTTCAACATGTCATGACCCCTTTATGTTTCACCGATATATTTAATCTATTTTAAAAACGTGTATTTTTGTTCTTTGCTATTGAAAAAAAACAACATGAAAGCTGTCAGAAATGTAAGAATAGAAGGAAGCGAGAGGAGAAAGGAAAAGCAGTTGACGGATGAACTCTCTCTCTCTCTTTCTCTCTCTCTCTCTCTGCAGCGAGCGGCTGATCCGCTACGATCACTACCTGGTGCCGTTCTCTCTCTATGAGCTGGGTTTGCTCTATAAGCAGCGGGGGGATTTTACCAGAGCTACCCGCTGCATCCAGGACGCCAAGTACATACACACGCACGCACGCACTCATAGCTCTGTACACAGCGAAACCTTCACTTTGGAAAGGTTTTAAGAAAAAAAAGAGACTCTTAAGAAACAGGCTTTCCTAGTTTTGTGAGTCTTGTCCTGTCGTTGTTCACAGGTTGAACTATAAAGACTACTCGATGGAGTCTCGCCTTCACTTCCGCATCCACGCTGCTCTCAACAGTTTGAAGAGCTCGCCTACAAACTCTCCCTGAAGAAAAGAGTGGGAAACACTCCGCTGAAGAACTTGAAGCCTTCCTCGGAGGAGCTTGAACACACTCCCTCAAAGAAAAAAAGCACAGGTTTCCAACTAAATAAACACACTGCAGACCAAAGACCTCGGGGCTGATTGTGATCGCGTTCCAAGAACTAGATTACGACGCTTCGACCAATCAGATGGTCGTGGAGTGAACGCACTCGCCCCCAGCCAATCAGATGGCTGAGTGAGAAACTCACTGTTGACCAATCAGAGGCTGAACATCTTAACCAGTCATATGGAGATTATTCTGCTTCTAATTAGATGCTGACACATTTACTGTAAGCCAATACGAGGCCTGCACACGTTCCCCGTTGGCCACTCAGATGCTGATTATTGTCGCTGTCGGCCAATCGGAGAGCAGCTTCTCTCTTGAATGTAAACATTTACTTTAAAGACCAAAATACATTTGTTGTTTGTGTGCCTCTGTTGAGCGTCTGTGTGCTTGTGATGGTGTTTTCTCTGCGATATTGAAGTAGTTTATTCTACAGGTTACGATCCAAAGCAATTATTGCGATTGATTCAGAGCAATAACGAGCAGATCCTCCTCGGTAATACTGTAGTATTTTAACCACTGTTCATTTTTATACACTTTTGTTTAATCTGGTTTAGTGTGTGTGATTTTGTGTAAATGCATGTGTTTAAAATTAATAATCAATACAGTTATTCTTATTTTACCAGCATGTGTTTTACTGGTTTCCTTTCAGTCTTGACCATGGGAAGTCCTGACTGGTGAGCTGAGTTTGGCACTGTAGACCTATTTTAGGCTGTGCTCCCCCTCATGTGAGGATAAAACTGTTTCTTAAACACTAACTTTAGCTATTTGAAAAAAAAAATCCATTTGTTTATCAATAAAAGATGAGAATCATGAGGAACTGCTGAAGAGCTCAGAGACCCCACTTAATGTTCCTCTGAGCTCAGTGGCCTCCAGAATCCTTACATGGACAACAAGGATCCTTCCTAGAGCTGCCCCTCCAACCAAACTGAGCTGTCGGTAAAGAAGAACCCAAAGATCACTGTGCCGAGCTCAAGAGGTGCAGTAGGGGGAGGAAGTTGTAGATAGTGATCATTGCCGCCCTCCACCAGTCGGGGCTTTATTGGTACATATGACACTTTGGTACAAGACGCATGAAAACTATTGTGGTGGGAAACAGATTCTGGTCTGATGAGACCAAGATGACATTTTGGACTTAATTCATGTGAAGGGAAACGCAGGCACTACTCGTCACCTGCCCAGAACAGGCCAACAGTGAAGCATGGTGGTGGCAGCATCTTGCTGATTGATGCAGGGACAGAACGTCTGGTTGCAACAGAGGGAAAGCTGAATGTGGCCAGGTACAGGAATATCCTGGATGCAAATAGACATGGGATGATAGCCGGTTTCAAGGTTTACCGCGATTTGAAAAAGCCACAGTTTCAAAAACCGCATGCAAAATAATTATGCGGTTCCTATGATATGTGCATTTTTGTGTCGTCAAAGTGAAGCGCAAGACTCTACTAGGCTCTGTGTGTCTGCATCTACAGCGACTAGTGCTGGCAGGCGTGTGATTTGCAGCCACAGAGACTCAACGATCATCTAAGTTACGGATTGCCCACAAGTGAACTTCCAAAAGACATCAGTAAAGTTTCCGACGGCCAAGGCTTGGAAGAGGCTCCTCAAAAGGTGAACCGAGATGCAAATCATGTTAAGGAAGAGCCAGCTATACTAAAGGAGGCAGTACATCAAATATGATTTCACTTCTGCCGGAGCAGCATCCAGCATTACTCACTAAATTCAAAGTGAGTTGTTAGATTAAAGCTGTTTGCAAATTAATTTTAATCTGTACATTGACGGTACACTTTTAAAGTTTGGTGTCCACACTGTGCCTCAGGATCGGATGAAGTCACATGTCTTGTGCTATACAATAGAGAGCCGGTGAAGACTGGTCCAGTAAGAAGATAGTACCAGTCGAAGTGTGCCAGTGAAAGTCTGCAGCCAGGCACTCTTGGGCTGCAGCGCTGCTTCAGGTCAAACACACCGCGTGTGAATTAATATGCATGCATCTACAACTGAAATTAACATTTATTTCAGAGCATTATTTGAATATTTTAGCAGTACTGTTTGTTTTTTCACACTCAAAAATTAAATCATGTAATCAAGTCTAGTATATAACTACTAGAGTTGAGCCGGATACCAGGCTGAAACGATTATCCGGCACGGATAAAGCACTTTTGCCGAGTACGAGTAATATGAGTCAATATCCGTGCTCGGATTGAATAAAAATTCTTATTGGGTAGTTTACTGTGTCCACGTTCTGTGATAGGCTAGTCACAGCGCCCCTCCCCTACACACATACCCCGCTCTTTAAACGTTAAGGGTTTCTTCAGCTTCAGGTTTGTTTTTTACTTTGGTTTGTTTGTAGTACTAACTTTTTAACCGGTAGAGTTTTGGTAAACGTAGGGTTTGTTTAGACGTGGCGCTTAGTAAAAGCGACTCGCATCTCTGCCTGTCCTGTATGTGTGTGCCGTATGAGTGTGTTTTTAGCACAGCTGGAAATGTGGTCAGTCCACAGCGTGCAAACTTAGACCCTTGCCATGTAGAACAACTGGTCTTCATTAAAGTCAATGCAGATCTGAAAAACAGCGTCAGACTATTTGATCCGTAGAACCCCCGTCTCTCTTTCTGTCTCTCTCTTACCCACTCATTCACTAACTCACATATACCTGGTGTGGAAACAGAAAAAATTAAAAAGAACCAAAATAAATAAATAAAAATAACACTGCCCTGCCCACTCCGAGTACAGCTACAGATCATTCATATGGTTAACAGATACAGATAATGCAGTACTCGCTCATTCTTAGATGCTACACAGAGCAAAGAATTACCAGCTGCTGTAGAAAGAGAAAGAAACTGTAGGATTACAAATTTAACATCCTTTGTAAGCTATGCTTTTCCTTCAACTATTTAACAACAGCCAAAAGTTATGTGTTTAACTTTGTATTTGGTACTTAAGATTCATCAGTTAATTATTATGATTTACAGAGAATTGGTTATTAAGATAGACAAACTGTTTTTAAGTAATACCAGCCAATGTATGTTGTCCTTGTTGGGGGCTGGTGGAATTAGGTAGGTGCTATTTGATTTACAGTCTTTTGTTATCTGATCATGCTTTGAACTGACCACTCCTTTTGTGGGCAGCCCTCAAAGATTTCCAGTGTATAAGATACAAAGAAAGAATGTTTTAGTTGTGCTGTGTTGAAGGATTTTGGATGACTGCAGCTCTGAGCATTAAACTTTTTCTGTTACCCCAAAATCTCCAGGTCTTCGATTCTGAGTTTCCTACAAAACCATGACTGTGACAATTATTTTGTTTCAATTATAATCATTAGCCCGTTTTTCCAATATTTCTATGTTTAGGAAAAGCTTCTTTTTTTGTGCCAAATTAATTTATTTTAAATAAGAGAGGCGCGGCGAGACCTCAGAGTATAAAAAAATAAAGCTGCAAAAAAAAGAAAAAAAAAGGAACTGTGTCCTGGGATATAGGGAAATAGAAACTATCGCCAAGAATCGTCTTATTGAGAAGGAGCTTCCGAACATTTGGATTAATGTCTTCGAGTCATTAATCCAGTAATTAATCAAGTAATCCACAGTAGGATATTGTGCAGCAGCTCACAGTTATCTCATTCCGCCAGCAACAACTCACCAAACAGCTGACAGAAAGACAGCGCTTGATGGAGTGGGTGGTTGAGAGTTTGCATTTGGAAGTGGGAGCTGCAACTGCGGTCCCAAACGGCATGTACACAGGGTCATGACCAAACTAACAGAACACGATGACATCGATGCCTACCTTCACACATCCAAAGTCATTGCGAGACGCAAAAGATGAAAAGAAGACACTTGGGCAAGTAATCTGGCACCATTTTTAACAGGAGAGGTTCAAAGAGCTTTTTATTTTGCTCCTAAATGCACAAACAGAGGATTACAAGGCAATACGACCAGCAAACCCAGCAAAGAGATCCAGTCCTCCCTCTAACACCCACAGCAACCTCAAAGTTCTTGGTCTCCTGGAAGGGACCATACACTGGTAGAAAGGGCTGGCCCGGTAACGTACAGGGTCCACCAGCATCTAGACCAGGGGTGCTCACACTTTTTCAGCTTGCGAGCTACTTTTAAAATGACCAAGTCAAAGTGATCAAAGTGATGTCAGCGGGTTGCTCATAAACGGTAATGTGTTTCTGCAAATGCCGAGGGAAACATGTTTTGATAAAAAACGTTTTGTAGTTTGTCCGCTACATAACACAGATTAAAAATAGATATTATTTGTTTACTAAGAACATTCTGGTCTCGAGCTATTGAGGAGAGAAAACCGAATCCGTGAATCTGCAGATAACTGCGACTATGGCAAGCCGTTTTATCATTTAAACATTTGACCTGACTATCCGTAAAGACATTTTAAGATAGGAATAAATCTTTTGTGACTAGTACTAAATATATTTTGACTAGGCGTAAATACATTTAGAGATATCTCCAATTATATTCCGACTAGTCGAAACTCATTTGAAGACATCCGCAAACTATTTAGAGATATCTCTAAATCATTTACGACTAGTCATAAATGTATTTGTAGATATCTACAATTATAATTTGACTAGCCACAAATTATTTAGAGATATCTCTAACTGTTTTGCAGATATCTTTAAATAAAATTAATCAGAGATATCTCCAATTACATTTTACCTAGCCGTAATTCATTTAGAGATATCTCTAATTAATTTGTGACTAGTCAAATTATAATTGTAGATATCTACAAATACATTTATGACTAGTCGTAAATGATTTAGGGCTCTAGAGTGCGACCAATTTGGTCGCATATGCGACCTAATTTCTCAATGGTGCGACTAAAAAAAATCAGAGGTTGCACCGGTGCGACCCGTCGTTCGAGGGGTAAAAAAAAACGAAACTCCGTCTACGGCCGGTCTGCCTCCTGCGCTCGGCTCACAACACGCGTATCACCCATTCATGCGGCTCAATACGCGCCTATCGCGGCAAGCGCGCCGCTCAATTCGCGTTTACCGCGCCGCTGAAGCCTCAGACGCGCGCAAACGCGTCTTTGCATTGACTTAACATGGAAACCCTCCGCGCTTACCGCGCGAACCGCGTTCGATGTGAACGTACCTTTACAGCGGCAGGCAGCTGCAAACAGATCAGACGAGGCCGAGATGAGAATTAAGTTTAACGTTGCCTACAATATTGCAAAAGAAGTAAATAAATAGGCTGCATTATAAACTCTTGATCTGGGTAGTAAATGGTATTATCGTTTTTATTTGTATTTGCTGCTCTTGGGGACCAAAATCAGTTTAAAGTTTAAATTTCAGCTCAGTAAAGCACTTTAAACACCTTTTCAGTAAGTTTTAGTTACCTTTCTTGTGGAATTGTGCTTCAAATAAAGAACTTTATTTTGACCAGGTTGTTAGTTAATCATTTACAAGTCAATATTGTCTATGGACAGTGATTTAAAAAAAATAAATGAATAGATAACTAAAAAAAGTGAACTTGTGGAAATGCGGTGTTAAATGTGATGCAGTTGAAAATTTGGGTGCACCTAACTTTTGTGCTGGTGCACCTAAGAAAAAAATTTAGGCGCACCAGTGCAACCAGTGCAAAAAGTTAGTCTAGAGCCCTGGATATCTCTAAATAGTTTAGCGGATCTCTTCAAATGAATTTTGACTAGTCAAAATATAATTATAGATATCTCTAAATGTATTTACGCCTAGTGAAAATATATTTAGAGATATCTGTAAATACATTTGTGACTAGGCACAAATCAATTGAAGATATCTGCAATTAATTTTCAATGGAAGTCAATGGAGAATAATGACTAGTCGTAAATGATTTAGAGATATCTCTAAATAGTTTGCGGATGTCTTCAAATGAGTTTCGACTAGTCGGAATATAATTGGAGATATCTCTAAATGTATTTACGCCTAGTCAAAATATATTTAGTACTAGTCACAAAAGATTTATTCCTATCTTAAAATGTATTTACGGATAGTCAGGTCAAATGTTTAAATGATAAAACGGCTTGCCATAAGAGCAGCGTTTTAGGAGCGACTGCGCCAGGATATGATGACGTCACAGCTTCTCATGATTGGCCACATTTAACACATGACGATGATTACACGTGTTTCGTGCTTCAATCCATACAATTGCATAACAAATCAATTTGCATGCCATTTCGTAAACAGTTTTACGATCTTTTGACTGCAGTACATTTTTCCCTTGAATTATTGTTATTGGATTTGTGCATAAGTTTATTATTGTCCTTTTTTCATACAGACCACCTATAGTATTCACCTGCATGTGCTGCATTGTGCTAGTGTGCATTGTCAATTGAAAAATACAACATTCAGATCACTTTTATACACTGGTATAAATTATAATAAAGACATATACATTGTGCTTGTGCATCTATGATTTTTTGGTGGTTTTTCTAACCTGCATTTAGCTAACTGAAGGTAAGAGTTAAATGTAAAAAAAAAAATACATACCACAGAACACAACATAACTACAAAATTATACTACATAACTACAATCTGAATCAAACTACAAAAAACCACAGCCTAATTCCTTATAATGTGCAGGTCATTCATGTTCAATGTTTTTAGTTTATTAAAACTTGTTTATGCCATAAATATCACATACATTCTAAACCACAAAAATTACAAACAGACAACAACTTACCGTATTTTTCGGCTCATAAGACGCACTTTTTCTTCCCCAAAACTGAGGGGAAAAAGTTGGTGCGTCTTATCTAGCGAATGCAGAGCGCCGCAAATTCCGGTAACGGCCGTATGAGAGGCGTAAGAGCTCCGGAGCTAGGCCGAAGTCGCGGCCATATTTGTTTACCCAGCGCTGCGCGCTGACGTCATCGCCCATCTCTGCCATAGCGCGGTCGTAACGGAAACGGGGGGAAAATACTACATTTCCCATAATGCCTTGGCTACGGTAGCCGCAGCGGTGCTTCCGCATCCATACTCACGAGCGAGACTGCTTTTGACTCTCGCATTTGAGTGATCTCTCACGCTACAAACCCGATTTTTCACGCTAAAATACATTTTAAGATGTGAAATGGGCACAGCTAATAGTTTATTTGCGATCTGTTTCTTGAGCCTGATGATAAGATGATGATCGATCTGCATCGTCTTCAGTCTGTCGTCTAGCTCGAAGCCGCGGCCATATTTGTACACCCAGCGCTGCGCGCTGACGTCATCGCCCATCTCTGCCATAGTGCGGTCGTAACGAAAACGGGGGAAAATACTACATTTCCCACAATGCCTTGGCTACGGTAGCCGCAGCAGTGCTTCCGCATCCATACTCACGAGCGAGACTGCTTTTGACTCGCATTTGAGTGATCTCTCACGCTACAAACCCGATTTTTCACGCTAAAATACATTTTAAGATGTGAAATAGGCACAGCTAATAGTTTATTTGCGATCTGTTTCTTGAGCTTGACGATAAGATGATGTTGCACTGGAACAGTGATGGTGATAACGAATGGTGGACTTTAGAATGTGGAGTGGGGGCAAAGAAAAACATTACAGCCTTTTTTTTGTTACTTTTACTGTTTACTGTCTGTTCATGTTACATGTTTGGCTGTTAACTTTTAGACAGTTGATATAAAATATTTTACAACAGTATTTGGTTCAGAATCTTTTTTTTCTAGATTTTCCTCTTTTAAAATTGGGTGCGTCTTATGTGCCGGTGCGTCTTATGAGCCGAAAAATACGGTAAATCAGACAAATTGAAATCTGTTAAGTGTTAATTTGTTAAGCGCACATATATGTTCATTCTGCTGCATTTCTTCCAACAGAAAAGGTATTTCTATAACTTCCAGTTCATCTGCGACAAAGTAGGCAAACGCCACGTGACCTTCATGAAGCAACGAGATTCCCAACGTGTCCGACTTGACGGCTCCGTTTTCAGCTCCTCTCCGGCTACTTTCGGCTAATCTCGCCGATCGGTCTGTACAGCGCTGCATGTGCTCGAACGCACCTAGTGTTTCAAATTCGCGATCGACCAGTAGCACATCGACGTAATGAGCACCCCTGATCTAGACCATCTATGGAGGGTGTTTATGGAGCTACTACGGGCTGGATTGATCGCCAACCCTTCCAAATACCACCTCGGACTAATGGCAGCACGTTACCTGGGGTTTAAGATTGGAAAGGGATTCCTGCAGTGTATTCCGCAGTTTTTGCCAGTATTCCGTCCATTTTTCACGACAATGAATGTCTGCAATAAATATGGCTGTGTAGGGTTTATCTCGTCCGATTCGACGGCATCATGGTTGGATGACTGGTTTCCGGAGCAACATTGGGACTCTGTTCTCTGTGGACCCTCGGTGCCTTTCTTCCTCGAGGGTGCATGAGGAGTGGACGAAATACTGGCAGACATACTTTCAGTGGGTGACTCCTCCCCCGTGCTCCTCTACCTTCACTGCAACTAAGAACATTGGTCGCAGAGTTTCCACCTTATTGGTCTAGGAATTTCATCCATGGTGGTCATCCTCAGTGGAGAGACCTGTCTGATTGCTTTGTGAGATGGCAGATCCAGGTCACTCCCAGGGGAATCGTTCCAAATTAGTTGACATCGACATAATACGTCTCTATGCCCTCCTTCAGGGAAAGGGGGTTATGAAGCTAGGTGAGACTCCCCCTCTTATATCTCATGTTATGCATTTGGCAGACATTTTTTGTCCAAAGTGACTTACATTTGAATTAATGAACATTTTTTTGTCAGTCATGCTTTCCATTGGATCCTCTTGCTAACCAGTTTTGACACTGTGTATCACAAAGGCCTTTGATATAGTAGGCACATGGTTAAAATGGTTTAAGTCCTATTTGAAAGGTTGACATTCTCAGTTGCCTGTTTTGAATATAGGTTCTCCTCTCCCACTCTTTTATCTGGCGTTCTTAAATTAGAACACAACACATGTCATTTCAACTATATGCAGATGATACCCAGCAAAAAGTTTAGTCCTCCATCCCAAGAGCCTGCAGTGTAGGACCCTCTAGCGGCAATACCTCAGCAGCCTGCCCTGTGTCTTGGGCATTGCTGGTGGACCATCTTTCCAGCATCATCCTGGAGCATGGAGCTGCCATCGAAGACTCTCTCCGTCACACTGCGAATCTGGCTGGTACTTTCCAAATGTAGATGTCCTCAAAGGGTGTTGCCAATGCTCAAGCAGCTGTATCGCATCTTCCAGCTCTGGAAGGCATTGCTCTAATGCTAGCTCTAATTGTCAGTGGTGTTCCACTTCCGACACCAGCGTAATTACCACATTGCTTACAATTCAATGGCTTAGAATCCATCAACAAAGACAGTGACAACAGCTTGGTTTTACTGATTTTATTGAGGACGTCATACAGCCATGCACCACACATCGACAAACAGAACACGTAATAGGTGAGGGCGAGCCACTTACAGCCACTACAGTATAGATGTTTATCATAGTGCTTCAAGCAGTTTCTGAGATTTAGGGTTTATCAGAAAACCCGGAACAATAACAACAGAAAAACACTGAATTCATTCAAAATACTTTATTTTATACAACTTAAAGTAATTCAGGTCAAATTTGTGGGCAATTTAGTGTCACCAATCCACCTGAGGTGCATGTCTTTAGAATGTGGGAGGAAACCGGAGTACCCGGGGTAAACCCACGCAGACACAGGGAGAACATACAAACTCCACTCAGAGAGGCTCCTCCAGGAACCAAGTTTCTGAGCAGCCTCAGTGATAATCACCGAGACTCTGTGCTGCCCATCAGCAACGGTAAACAGGCTCCAGTTACCTGGAAAACGAGGAGAGAAAGAGCTGTGTGAGCTTTAGTGCCTGGATTCACAATTTCTTGAACATCTTGTGAAGTGCCACGTACCATGTGAACTCTAGATATTGTCTGTGTGATCTTGTCATCACTGTCAGGATCCACAGAGATTCGGAGCGATGAGGCTGTGGAGAGTCAGAAACAACTGGCAAGAACAAAGAGCTAAATCTGGTGTTAGAGTTTCTATCCACACACTGCAGATACAGAAGCTATCGATAACAGAAGCCCTACCTTGACACTGTAATATTCATACCTGGATGGCGTCGCACGTCAGTGCACGTCCTTTTCTTTTTTTTAAAGTTCTAGTTTCATTTAAAAGAATGATGTTTTTTATACCTTTACCTCCTACCTTTAAACTGAACTACAATCAGTGTTTCCACACAGTGCTCTAGCTCTGGATTACAGCCTTTAATGTGAAGAAAACCTGCAAAGAAAAAAAATCTTTTTGAAATAATTGTAATTTTAAGTTTTAATTCAGTACATTTTAGAATTAACATGACAATAAAAATTTCTTTAAAAAGTATTATTTAGGGGTTGTAGGGAGTCAAAAAATACATAAGAATATTCACCACTGTGATTGCAATAACTGATATGGAACAAGTGTACCTGTGATATCTCACTTAACGTGAGGGTCGTCGATATCTGGAGCATGCTTATCCAGTTCCCCAAGGAGAGAGGAATCCAGACTAAAATGGTTGAGAACATTCTCATGTGAGCTCAATTCAACCATACTCTTCTGTAATGTGGATGTGTGGCAGTCAGTCTAATTCCTAACATACCCTTGGGATCATCCAGGGGTGCAGTCTGATCTCTTCAAGTGTTGGACGGTTCTCTGGTCTGCGTTCCAGACACTTTCTGATCAGATCTTGACATCCTGTTAAGAGACATTAGGATCATGGTTGAGTTCTGTTTTGTGTGTAAGGTATCATCAACATAGCTGTTCACTTACTGGGATTGATTGATCCCAGCCCACGTATTGGTCTGATAAAGATGTCTTTCACCAAGCGGAATGGCAGATGACCCGTAAGCATAGTTGCTAATATAATACCCAGGAACCAGACATTAGTTGGAACTGCATGGTATTTGACCAACTCTAAGGCTTCTGGTGGCTGGAATCGAGGAGCACCTGTCAACAAAGTAAGATTTCATATTGAATTATATTCCATAATAAAAGCATAGGAACAACGTTTTTCAAAATACTTTTGAATAATTCATGCAAAAAAAAAAAAATGTTTTTCACTTGCTCATTAATTCCAGATGAATCTTTTTAGAGGATTCTTACTTTATTTGAAGCTCAACATTTAGAACATATTCTTTACCATGAATCTCTGACATGTCAATTCTGAAATACATTCATTCATTCATCTTCTAACACGCTCAGTCCATTTCAGGATAACGTGGGTCAGGTAAATTGGGCGAGAAGCGGTGGTACACCGTGGACAGGTCACCAGTCCATCACAGGGCAACACACACACCTAAGGGGAATTTAACCTGATGCATGTTTTTGGGATTGTGGGGGAAACCGGAGTAAAATTGAACCGACAAACTTCTAACTGGAAGGGCACAGTGCTACCGACTGCGCCACGGTGCTGCGCCCGAATCCTGGGATAGTGATAGCTAATGTCATTTACAATGAGAAAAAAAAGTGCGGCACCTGTCCCTCGCCCAGCAGACCCCATGAACCTGAAGCGGTGAGAAGAGGAATGAATTAATGAAACGAGGAAAAAAAAATCACCGTCATAAGTTCTGCTGTCATATCCATCCTCATCCACCAGGCGTGCTGTGCTGAAGTCGATCAGCTTGCTCTGTAGAGGGCAGAGTTGGTCAGAGTGTGCCAAATATTTACTCAAGAAACTGTCATTATTACTACTCACCATTGGAATAAAGTCTACATTCACCAGGATGTTCCGCAGGTTGATATCATTGTGGAACACCCCGCGGCTTATGCAGTGCTCCACGGCGCTAACCAACTGCCGCATTAGAATGCAAGCGATAGTTATAGAAACCCCATTCTCTTGGTCGATGAACTCTTTGAGTGACATGCACGGTTGAGGGTACTCCATAACCATGGACAATGTATCTCCACCGTCGAACCACTCGTACATCTGTATCACAAAATGGGAGATTGGAGGACGGTGCAGCTTCACCATCATTGCCACCTCACGATATAGAGGTTCAGGATGATCAGGCTGGAGAGGGAGAAGAGAAGTCATTTATTTCTGATATAATATTCAGTACAAACTGTTTTGTGGAGAAATATAGAAAACATTATGATACTGGACCTAAAACTACCCTGCAATAGCTGGAACTTCTGGCATGTGTGGGATTGGTTGATTTTAGGAACTATTTGCATGTTTCAATCACAATTTTTTTTTTATATTTATTTTAAAGGAGAACGGAAAGAACAGACAGCAGATTTCAGGGGCTTCCTGTTTTATAAAAAGTCAAAGAACTTTTTTAAAACCAATTGGTACAAAATTAATTCAAAATAAATTTGAAATGTTAAAGTTCCTCCCCATACTGTAAGATTTAGTTGCATAGTTTTTTTTATAAACTACATAATGTTTTGTCAACTTACCACAACAATATAAGAGTCACTCGCAGGCCTGGGGCCACTTTTGATTGCAACCTGAAAATAGAGGAAACAGCATTAACAGAGTATTGTCCGGTTAACTTTAGGTTAGGTTCATTTTATGTGTACAAGCTTCAGATCTGGTTGAGTAAATATGTGTTACCGTCCGATCAGATCCTTGGGTGGCCTTGTATACCATCCCAAAGCTTCCATTAACCAGAAGTTCTTTGAATTCATAAATGTCTGACACATTTCCTGCAAACAGAAGAGGTGGCAAGGTCAAGTAATACTCGTAAATGTACAGTTAAAGGAAACGCTCAATCAAACCAAGAGTATTTTGTAAAAGATCAACAAAAGAGAAATCACCTCTCCTAGCCGAATAATCAGAGACTAGTTCTGTGCCAGCTGCTTCTATGTTCTCTGAACTCTGGAGCCCAGATGGTCCTGGGACAGGGTCAGGATCTGGTTGAGGAGCAGGCGTTCCTGATCTTCTGAAGATCTTCCTTACTCTCCTGAACATTTCTCTCCTTAACAATGTGCATAAATGTCTCCTGCCTCGTCTAGCAACTCCTTGAATTAATAAAAAAAATAAAAACAAATATTTAAGACACAATTAAGAAACAGTCACAGAATAAAAACAAATGATCCATTAGATGATTTGTTGTTATTTTGCCAAGTTTTAAAAAATTGCATTCCCAAAAATGCAGACTTAAATAATAAATAAAAAAAGCAAACAGGAACTCTCACTTCTGCTAGATTCTTCATCAGGGACTGTGTTCACTGAACTCTGGAGCCCAATTGGTCCAGCAGGCTCTCCTGATCTCCTGAAGAACATTCTTGCTCTCCTGAAGAAAGAACAGATTCCTCTCCTGCTTCGTCTAGAACCTCCTTGAATTCATAAAAGTAAAAACAATTAAGTAACAGAGACACTGAGCAAAACCCCAAAATATATTTTGATACACAAGTTAAAGTTGTTTTCAGTTATTTTTCAGCTGTAGAATTAGAGCAAGATCCTTTTAAAAAAGATAAGCAAACAAGAACTCTCACCTCTGCTAGCTTCATCCTCAGGAACTGCAGTGTCCGGAGCCGGATCTGCCACTGCGTTCACTGAACCCTGGAGCCCAGATGGTCCTGGGACAGGATCAGCTTCTGCTTGAGGAGCAGGAACAGGCTCTCCTGATCTCCTGAAGATCTTCCTTGCTCTCCTGAAGAAGGCACAGATCCCTCTCCTGCCTCGTCTGGAACCTCCTTGAGTTAGAAACGTAACAGTCACTGTTAAACTAAACGTGCAGAAACAAAGCCACGGTCCTGCAGGTTCTAGATCTGTTTCGATCGGCTGTGAGAGGTCACATAAAGAGTCAACTATTGTAAAGTCACCAAGACGAGTCGGAACAATGCTCAAAGTGCAGAGATGAAAATAGCACAAGAGCAGTTACCCAGCAGCGGTCATAGCAGCAGCATCTTCCAAAGCCATTTCATAACCAAGAAATCACAGAATCTGTGGCTTTTTATAAAGTTAAAGAGATGGTATGAAAGCTTATATGTAGCAAAATTCAAATGTAAATGCAAAAATTGGCGTTCATACGGGTTCAAATTAAATTGCAAAAAAATAAGGAAAATTAAATTACATCATTAACATTTTTCACAAATATAATGCAAATATTGAAATTGTATAAAAATGTATAATATGTAGACAGATTTACATATAATAGTTGAGAGGTTAAAGGGATAGCTTACTCATTTTATCAATATAACATACCGAAAAAAGTATTATGTGTTTGAAATAACAAGTAAATAATGAAAGAATTAATGTGAACTACCCCAGTTATAAAAGCAATGCTGTTTATGTCATGGTCATACATAAAATATATATATAATATAACATAATACTAATAATAATAACAACATGATTCATCTTTTACAGGGAAATGTTATAATCATCATGTACTATGAGAGATACATTTGAATTTTTTGTAAATAATAAAGCACCAAAATGTTTATGTAATTTCAATACCTAAAGTATATTTGTAAAAGGCGAGTGTAAATTATATAATTACTTTCATTTACATTTTACAACATAATTTAAATGTAAGTGAAGGCCACATGGCATTTAGCATTTGAATTTTGCTACACATAAGCTTTTATAAATAGCCAACAGAAACATGTGACCACGTTTTCTTGGTAAATTTGTTTAATTCCAATATCTTTTTGATTAAGATATTCAGCAAATATAGTTAACGAGAATAGTAGTACATATCTTTAAACCTTGTTGATCAACAGTTTATGATAGACATGTTACTAATAAAGATGATGTTATGTAAATCATGTGTTTTAAACTAATTTGTTACATAAAAAATAAAAATTTGTAGTTATGAATCTCCCAGACCAAACTTTTATAAATATTACACTTATATATCCTTTTAACAGATATTTAATTCATAAAAATGGGTTGAAAGTTAATCAAATATCAAATATTGACTGGCAGCAAGTCTGGTTTGTTAATCACGACATCTTTTGGACTCAAACTCGGTGTTTGGTCATGAAATATGGTTAAACTCAGCCTGCAATTATATCATAACATTAAAATAACTTTCTGAAGATATATCACAGAAGACTACAGCAGCCGGGTCTGAGCAACACAAAGTTCAGTTCAGAAAGAAATGATTTGAAGCCGTTTCTAACATTTTCAAGTAATTTAGTTCATGAAATGTTTCATTCGTACAGTTGTTTCAACGCAGTGAGTAAACATTCAGAAAGTTATGTGCTGGGCTAGTTACGTGTGAATTCTTTCAGTTTTAGCTAAATAAACGCTCAACCGCCAAACTACGAGACGTATTTCCCAAAACCCAAACGATGTTGTTTATTCCGGTTTTAATTTCTGGGGTTTAGTTTTTCACCGTTCTCTCACCAGTTGTGTTGTCGAGAGGGGGGCTGCTCTCGGTGGGTGAAGTCTCCATCCCTCGAGTATTTGAGTCCGGGAGAGACCCCGTGGATTCGGAGCCCTGCAGATCCGCCAGCGTCCTGATGGCGAAACGCGAAACGCAGCGGGCCGCAGGTATTTCATCCTCTACTGCCATAGCAAAAACCGAGAAAGTGTCTAAAGTAAAAGCGAAATGTCTGCTGAACTTCGGAGGCACTGACAGTCACAAACAAACTGAAGCTCGATCAGAAACTCGTCTGTAAGCGCATGACGTAAGCGAGTGACGTCATACATAGAGCGCTGCACATTTCAGGCGCATCTTTTAAACAGTTTAAACATGGCGTGTTTTCTGGATGTGGATAACGTCCTCAAGAGAAATCTGATGCAGATGATTGTGAACCGAAAGAGCCACTGATAAAGTCTCTCACGTCACTCTTATTGTGAGATATCATTGTGAAATAAAGCGCGTACAATTACTGTGCTCTTATTTAATATTGATTCAAATATTACACTTAATCAGCTAAAATGGTATCTATGTTTCCATAATAACCCTCTTGTGCCTAGTAGTCGCTGCAGTAATCGGCTATTTAATAGTCTTTTTCTTATAAATGCAATGGTTTACATTAATATCTATTAATTTTCAGTTGCTCAAAGATGCTTTATAATTTTTTAGAGCATTATTCATTCATTCCACATTCACACGCTGGTGGTGAAAAACTATATTGGTAGCTCCGAGGGGCAACCGGCTTTCCTTCTTGAAGCCTAAATGAAAGTGACTGAACTGCAATTCCTCTTCTTTTATTTTGCTGGTTTAAGATTTATTACACTTTAAAATTGTGCATAATTTAAGGGCGTGGATGATTACCAGTTCTTTTAGGCAGTCATGTCAAGGTGTCATCTTCTGTTGTAGTTCATTCCAGCTCATTTCATTTGATAAACTTGGCTCCTCCTTGTGTTTTTTGTCTTTACATTTTACTGTCAGTTGTTTTTTGGTGTGTGTTGTCTTAGACCGTTATATGTGTGGTTTCTACACTCACGTCCTGCCTCTGGATCTTATGCTCATTTTTGATTTCCAGAAAGTGACGCACTTTCACGAAGGAGATTGCCGGTGATACCCACTTTGAGTTTCATTTGACTTTCCCAGAAACCAATGGGTGATGTCCTCAGCTGCCCTGAGGCAGTTTGACAGAACATTTTACGCTGACGGCCTCCTACCCATCACCAGTGTGGCTTATATGCAAATCTTTTTTTAAGAATTAAATCAAACATCCAGCTTAAACTTTTTGACGAGTACGAGAATCATACGAGTAATACGAGTCAATATCCGTGCTCGGATTGAATAAAAATTCCCATTGGGTAGTTTACTGTGTCTACGTTCTGTGATAGGCTAGTCACAGAGCCCCTCCCATACACACATACCCCGCTCTGCTCACACACACACTGAGCACTGAGAAGAGAAGAGAACAGCGCGCTCTCTCTCTGTTCTCTCCCTCAGTCACTCAGGTTTGCAGGTTTTTTCGTTTAACGTTTAGGGTTTCTTCAGCTTCAGGTTTGTTTTTTACTTTGGTTTGTTTGTAGTACCGGTAATTACTTTTTAACCAGTAGAGTTTTGGTAAACTTAGGGTTTGTTCAGACGTGGTGCTTATTAAAAGCGACTCGCGTCTCTGCCTGTTGTATACGCTACAAGTTCCAGTCTGAGTGTGTTTTTAGCACAGCTGGAAATGTGGTCAGTACACAGCGTGCAAACTTAGACCCTAGCCATGTAGAACAACTGGTCTTCATTAAAGTCAATGCAGATCTGAAAAACAGCGTCAGACTTTTTGACCTGTAGAACACAGTCCCCACCAGTCTCTCTTTCTGTTTCTCTCTTACTCACCCACTCAGACAACTGATACAGATAATGCTTTACTCACTCATCCCTAATAACTACATTACCATCTATTTTTATAAATACACTCATTAAAAGATGAGTATAAAGATCACGAGAAAAGAGTAGTTACAGTTTTAGCTCAAGTTCTTGAAGTCTTTGTTCTTCATTGCAGCTTCAGCAGAAAGTACTGTATTTAATTTATTTAAGAAGATTTCAGTATGTTACTTATTTTGCCTCAAGTTCAATGTTACAAAATGTTCTATATGTTCTTCCTTTCAGTATGGGGCTTTGTGTGTGCATTAATGACAGGCTTTTATAGTCATTTCTGAGAGTAGATTGAATCAGAAATCGAAACATGGAAGTTCCACAACAAAAATCGAGTTTGTTTCTTTTGAAAACGGGTTTTATTCACGCCATGGACGTCACACAAGTGAAATGTTTGCGTTAATCCTGGACTGGACACGAAAGGCCTTTCCCCCGGAAGTGATGCGTTACCCACAAAGCAGCGCCTTCTTTCGTTATATCCGGAAACAAACGCGAAATCATTCGATGCAGCTGTGGTGAACGGGCCGTTTCTTGAGCATTGAGAGGGGACTGATTGCTGCATGCAGTAAAAGGGGCAGGCCTTCCACGCCCCCTTAATCAATCTTCAAAAGTGTTGATGGCTTCAATACTTCTACACAAACCTGCACTGAATCCTAAAGCTGTGTGATTTGAGAGCTTCACGTTACACAAGGGCAGATTGCTAAGAACATATTTTTGTATATATCTGTTTATACAAATGTAAGTATATTTGGCGCAGCGTGTAAGAACAGTGATGTTATGACACGTTACATTTTTGACAACGGGTTGAATGCCAGTAAGGGGCAGCCTTCATTTTTTAAATTATTTGTTTTTTTGTCATTTTGCTTCAATGTTTTTACTGACAAAATAAAACAAGACGTTATTTCATTGATAATTGAATTGTTTATTAAACTTGTAGAGTTAAAGTTCATTTCATGGAGGAATCAGCCGACGTTCACATCTGGGTCACAACTGAACATGGTCACAACTCGTTTAACAGAAATGAATTTAAATGATTCTGCCGGCTATTATCCACCTTTTCTCTCAAAGTGTCTCTGACTCAATCCAGACACTCCACGCAATCCTTCTCTCTGATTGGTGCAATTAAGTTATTTCTTTAGTAATTTCTTTTAGATGCTAGTTATGCGCAGGTCGTCTCTTAACCCGCGGATCGGGTTGGAGCGGGTAAAGATATTTGCGGGTGCTAAAATAATCAGATGTCAGTTTACAGGACAATGTTTCCAAGCGATTGAAGGCTGAAATAAAGGCTGTTTTCATTTTAATTACAATGCCTGGTATGTCTATTTAATGGTCCCAGATGCGGGGCGGGTTGTAAAAATAGATACAGTGGTGTGGGGCGGGCCAAATAGTTTCATAAAAGCAGGGCCCGCCGTTTGTAAAAAAAAGCTGACTCCTGGATGCCTAGGTGGTGAAGGTGCGTTTGCATCTGATTTGGGATCAGTGTCACGACTTTACTCCACGGAACAGATCCACACCGAGGTAAATGAGAAAGTCTTTATTCAAATGTAAACTTAGGCGACACCATCTTCTAGGTGAACGAAACATAAACAGAAATAACCAGCAGGAGATGCCTGGAACTGCAGATGGCAAATCAGCCTCAGAACACGACTAGGGAAGGGGAGCCTCTGGCTGTAGAGTAAGCACAGAAGACCAAACCAATAAAACACTCAGACATACTAAACAACAATACTTGAACAAAGTACCAAAGGAAAATTACCACCTAAATACCACCTAAATAAGGGAAAATGCAGAACAGGCGAAGGGGGCGGAGCTAAGGGATAACAGGTGACACGAGCAATAAACCCTAACAATCAGTTTGTGCCTTATAGAGGTAAAGGTTGTATAAGGTTTCTTGAGAATGGCATTTCAGCATCTAACAATGTTGCTTCAATAAAACATTGACAGCTCAGTACTGAAGCTGCTCGCCTCCTGTCCCCCCAACATCTACTTACCATCAGAACTTAGTTACAATATTTACGGAAAGAAAATCCCAGCCCATTTCCAGAATAAGCCTGGGCTACAAAATGAAAATGAAAAATAAAACAGTCATGACCCCTTTAAATAATTTTACCAAATGGTTGAGTGAAATATTTAAGAGGGTCTGAATGTTTTCCATTCTCGGATGTATATGTTTAATTTCTCTGTAAACCGTAATTAACCGAATTGAACATTTCTCTGTGTTTCCATTACACGCTTGAAACTGAGGGGAACTGAGCCGAAGGGTCAAAGACTAGTGTAATCAGAGCTGAGAGCAAAGTTTAGTGTGTGTTTGTGAGGGATTGCAGTGAATCATTGATCAGTGTGTGTTGGACATCCTTCAATCAATAAATCAACTTACTTTCTGACACGCCAATCAACTCCTGTTCACATCGAATCTCCTGATGGCTTCTCAGCAGGGGGCTCTTCGTCTGTGTCAAGGAAATATTCATGTAATGACGCTCGCTGCCTGAAGATGGCGGTTGAGCTCCGACAGACGCTCATCACTCCATACAGGGAAACGGAAAAGAAGAAGGTAAGAAGAAGAAGACGATAGAGAAGAATTCAAGGTACACACAGAACAAATCGTGGATGTCGAACGATTTTACTGTTGGCGGCTGACCACAGGGAGCTGTTTGTCAAAAATGTGAAGAAAAGAGGATTTGTGGGGAGCCATTTTTTTACGGTTTCCTGTACCAGGTTGCTACGAAAATGTCAGATGAGCACCACCGAGCGTCTCGTTTACCTCCTCTTCACGTCATTAAAAGAGCAGCTTTCATTGGTCGCTGTCCTGTGAAATCCGAATCCGATATGTCACTCTGAAACCAAAACTTTTCCATGTTCGTTTCAGGCGATTTGTGATGTCTCTCTGGCACCGTGGTTTAAGCGCAAAGCTTCACAACAAAAATTCGGGTTAATGTGAACGGGCCGTCACTCCGACCAGAAATCATGGAACAGGACTGACAAATCATCTATTCTTAAAACAATTGAAAAACTGTAAAGGGAACATAATTTGCCATTTTAACTTCTCATCACGCTGAAATAGCAGAAAATACACGTGGTCTGTTTCTTCAAGGAATCATGATTGTAAGAAAGTCAAATATGTTGAAGAATTCGACAAATGGAGCACCTTAAAGCACCACAGCCGAGGTCCACCCAGGCAAACTGGTGCTGGAGTTACAGGAAACTCTAAACAAACTGCACAGACTCAGACAGCCACGAGCTCGCGGAAACACTGCAATGATCCATACGTGCCATAGTATGCAACAATCAGAAGGAGAGCAACATTTCAGGAAGCAGCCTTAGAGAACCCCCAGCTGATGTGCAGGTGCCGAAAACGTTTCCGCTGCTCCCGATATTGCCGATGAGCTGGATCGCTGACTCGCACTTATCTTTCTTCGCTCCTTCCCTCGCCGTCGTTCCATCTCCTCCAGGTGCTCAAGCTATTGCTCTTTTACGAGCTCACTTCTGACACCAGTGTAATATGGGATGCCGTCCTAACAAAGAGGCTTGACGAGGAATCAATTTGACAGCAGATGTGGGATCCCAGCCAGCGATTCGAGCCCCTCACGCTATGCTGAAGAGTGACTGGGTGCCACTCCAAGTAGCAGTAGCATAAACATGTCATAAACACAAACATGTACATGTCATAACTTTACAAACAGTGACGTTGTTTATTTACGGCCTCTAGTGGTCATTGTTAACAGTGGGAGCACAATCAAACAGCTGCAGATATATAAAATATATATTCGGACTTAATTGTTTACTAATGCTAATGGACCGTTCCTCACCCGAAAGAGAGAGATCAGCATAGAAACACTGAGAGGGAAAAGAGAGGTATGTCACAATTGAGCGATCAGTCTACTCCTGATAACGTCTAGGTTACTTGCGTAGCCCCACGTTCCCTGAATAGGGAACGGAGACGTTTAGTCGATGACCGACTGAATGGGAGCTGATCTCCATGGGAGATTGGACCGAATTGTTTAACGGGCAAATTGATTTGCAGGCGTGAGTGATTGATTAGCAATCAGCCGGGTATAAGACCGGGCGTAACGCACGCTTCAGTATGGGATTTTCCTGAGGAGCCGACCTACTTACCTCCGGCGCCTCAGTCTCCCGACTTCAAAGGCATGGCAGAAAGGAAACGTCTCCGTTCCCTATTCAGGGAACGTGGGGTTACGCAAGTATGACCGACTGAATGGGAGCCTCTACAAAGCGCCATGCCCGAAGTCCATCCAAACAGGCCAGCACTAAACTTGGAGAAGGTTAGTGAATTAAGCTGTAATACCTGAATGGGAGCTCCTTCTGCCCCTGCCCGGAATTCTCATTGACGGGGAAGTCGTCCAACACTGAGAGCGTTAGCTGTACTCGGTTGTTGCGAAGACGACCAGAAGGAGGGCACCCCTCATCGTGGGGAGGGGTGCGCGGAGATCGCGTCGAGACCCGCAGGGCTACCAGCGAAGACGTTCTGCAGACATGAGAGTGGCAGAGACGTAAGTCATCGTTACTCACCGAGGCAGGGGGGTAACGGGACGGGTTCCTACTAGCCGCCTGGAGGGGGAGCTGTAGAAAAAACACCCACAGAAAGGGAGCACCAAGAAAGGGGGACTCCCAGATCTGGACCCTAGTTCTGCTGGGGCCAGGCCGAAGCAAAGCTCCAGAACAGAACCTAGCAGAGCTGACTGCTCCGCCCAGTCAGATGCCGAAGGGGGGAGGAAGGAAGAGCCACCCCAAGGGGGGGGGGGCACGAAGAAGATGTACTGCTCACTTAAGAGAGTACTGCAAGCTTACTACACCTGCTCCGTTCCCTGAGGGAGCCTGCCACCACACAGAACCGCGGAGGGAACAGAGCTCATGAAGGTTGAAAAACCTGCTGAATGTGTCTGGTGTAGACCAACCCGCAGCCCGACATATGCTGGCGAGTGAGACCCCCCTAGCCAACATCCACGAAGCAGCGACGCCGCGAGTGGAGTGGGCCCTCAGATGGAGAGGGCAGGGGACATATCACACGCCTCATAAGCAAGGCGAATGGCCTCCACGATGGTGTGCCAGCCTTGCTTGAAGACAGCGGAACCCTTACGCTGGCCTCTAAACAAATGAAGAGCTGCTTGGAGCTGTATAGCTCCCGGGTTCTGTCCAGGTAGACCCGAAGGGCTCAGTGGACACAACAAACCCTGGGTTGGATCTGCCTCCTCCCGGGGCAGAGCTTGCAGGTCACCACTTGGTCCCGGAGGGGGACGGATGGGACCTTGGGGATGAATCCGGGCCTGGGCTTGGTGGAGACCAGGGAACCGCCAGGGCCGAATTCCAGGCAGGATTCGTCGGCGGACAGTGCCTGGAGATCTCCCAACCTCTTGATTGAGGCCAAAGCAAGCAAGAGTGCGGTCTTCCGTGAGAGGACACGCGGCTCTGCCTAATGCCAGGGCTCAAAGGTGACTTCCGCAGCCCCGAAGGGCGACGGAGAGGTCCCAAGAGGAATGGAGGGTGGTCTAGGAGGCCGGAGGCGCCTAGCCCCCTTGAGAAATCTCACCGTCAGTGCGTGGCTGCCCACTGATTTCCCTTCAACCCGGAGGTGGAAGGCAGAAATAGCGGCGGCGTAGACCTTGAGGGACGATGGGGACAGCCCCCGATCGAACCTCTCCTGGAAGAAGGTCAACACGACTCAGATGGGGCATGTCCCGGGGTCTTCCTGGCGGGAAGAGCACCATACGACGAACCGACCCCACTTGCCAGCGTAGCACACTCAATGGAGGGGGCTAACGCATGGTATAGGTAGTCACCGCGAGGGGTGGTAGAGGCTCGGGGTCCACCGCGGACAGATATGCCATACGAGTAGGGCCCAGAGGTCTGGCCGTGGGTGCCTGTATCCCCCCCCTTGAGTCAGATCTGGACTCAGGGGGATCGGCCAAGGGGGGGCTGTCACGAGCGCAGAGAGGTCTGGAGACCATACTCTGTTCGGCCAGAAGAGGGCGAAAAGAGTAGCCCGCGCTCGTCCCTCCCTGACCTTGCACAGAGGTTGTGCTAGGAGGCTTCACTGGGGAAAACGCACATAAGCTTTTGTTCCTGGGCCAGCAGTGAGCCGGCGCATCTGTCCCGAGAGGAGCCAGGGACAGGAATAGGAGCCGGCAATGGGTATTCTCACGGGAGGCAGCAGGTACCTGGGCCTCGCCGAAGATGTCCCAAATCTGCTAAACAGCCCGAGGATGGAGTCGCCAATCTCCTGTTGAGGGGTGGAATCTGGACGGCGGAACCGCGATCCTGTTACACTCCGCAGGGATATGAAGGCTCGAGCGACGGAAGTCGCTCTAACTCCAGAGGAGCAGCTGTTGGGCGAGGTAGTGCAGGAAGCGGGAGCGTACACCGCCCTGGTGGTTGATGTACGCTACGACCGCAGTGCTGTCAGTCCTGACCAGCATGTGCCGATCCCGGAGGATCACTGCTACTAGCTCGAGACGGTTGATGTGCCAGCGAGAAACCAGTCCGTTCCAGGAACCGGACTCTCGGTGGGAACCGCACACGGCGCCCCAACCGGTCTTGGAGGCGTCGGTGGTGACCACTACGCGACTGGATGATGCACACTAGGG
Organism: Danionella cerebrum; assembly: GCA_007224835.1. Lineage (NCBI taxonomy): Eukaryota > Metazoa > Chordata > Actinopteri > Cypriniformes > Danionidae > Danionella > Danionella cerebrum. Next base: position 99,770 of record SRMA01025178.1, on the reverse strand, counting down.
GCACTCCAGCTCGCAGGAATCGTACCGACTTCCAGACCTTCAGGTGAGGGAGCGCGTCTGTCACGGACAGACGAAGAGCTCCCCGACGCCATGCCCAAGTTGGAACTCGCGAGAGAAGCCATAGCTGAAGTGGTCACATATGCAGGAGCCCGAGTGGAATCACTGAGGCTGCGACTGCCATATGCCCCAGGAGCCTCTGAAGTAACTTCAGTCTGACCACTTGTCGAGAGGACGCCGCGAATAAGGCGGCCAGCAAGGCCCGGGCGCAATCTACCGACAGGTGCGCCCGCATGCTCTCAGAGTTCAAGTTCAAGTTCAAGTTCGTTTAATTTATATAGCGCTTTTCACAACAGACATTGTCTCAAAGCAGCTTTACAGTAAACCAACAAGTTTAAACTCAACAAAGTTAAAAGAAATTAATTACTAAGTCGTGTACATGTCCCTGATAAGCAAGCCCGGGGCGACTGTGGCAAGGAAAACTCCCTTTTGGAAGAAACCTTGAGAGGAACCGGACTCAAAAGGGAAACCCATCCTCATTTGGGTAACAACAGCAGTGTGATAAACTATGGTATAAACATATGATCTGGTAGTATGAACAGATAATGTAGTATAAACAGATGATATAATAATATAAACATAAACAGAAAATATGGTATAAACAGATGATGACTGTGTTCGGTGTAGGTCCAGGGGTGCCGGAACATCTCCAGGTGAATCTGTTTGTTAGGTTGAGGGCTGGTGGCGAGCCTCCCGGCGTCGGATCTTCTCCTGATGAGTCTGGTTGTTGGGGTGAGGAGCTGGTGGGCAGGGCCTCCGGGAGCCTCGGGATGAGTATTGGAAGAAGAGTGGAGTTGGTGGGCTGCGGTCCAGGGGGCGCCAGAACATCTCCAGGTGGATCTGGTTGTTAGGGAGAGGTGATGGTGAGCGAAGCCTCCGCGAATCTCCGGATGAGTATGGAAAAGAAGAAAAGAAGAGAGGAGCAGAATTAGCGTAGCTGCTGTTCATAATATTAATATAGTTTAATGTAATATTAATATAGTTTAATGTAAGAGCGCAGTTTTTCACGGAGTTAAGTATAGGCTTTATTGAAAAGATACGTCTTTAATCCACACTTAAACTGGGCGAGTGAGTCTGAGCCACGGACGCTGTCAGGGAGGCTATTCCAGAGTTTAGGGGCTAAATGTGAGAACGCTCTAACGCCTTTAGTGCTCTTTGCTATTCTAGGAACTACTAGAAGTCCAGAGTTTTGAGATCTTAAGGTGCGTGTGGGGTTGTACCGTGTTAGGAGGTTTGATAGATAACTGGGCGCTAATCCATTAAGGGCTTTATACGTTAATAGCATTATTTTGTAATCAATGCGAAATTTGACGGGTAGCCAATGTAGAGATGATAAAACTGGGGTTATATGGTCATATTTCTTTGTTCTAGTTAGAACTCTGGCTGCTGCATTCTGCACTAACTGTAACTTATTTATTAATGATACTGAACAACCGCCTAGTAATGCATTACAATAATCTAGTCTCGAGGTCATAAATGCATGGACGAGCTTCTCTGCATCAGATAACGATAACATGTTTCTAAGTTTTGAAATATTTCGGCTGTTTTTATGGTATGACTGATGTGATTTTTAAAAGATAAGTCGCTGTCTAAGATAACTCCCAGGTTTCTTACTGTGGAACTAGCGGTTACCGTACATCCCTCTAAACTAAATTTAAATGCTGGGTGTTCTGTGTGCTGTTCTTGTTGCCGATGAGCAAGATCTCCGTTTTATCTGGATTTAATAGAAGAAAGTTATGAGTCATCCAAGCTTTTAAGTCTTTAACACAATCTGTTAACCTTGCCAAGTGTGATGCTTCTCCCGGTTTTGAGGAGATGTACATCTGGGTATCATCGGAGTAGCAGTGGAAGCTAATTCCATGCTTTCTAATAATATTACCTATGGGAAGCATGTATAATGTGAAAAGTAGGGGTCCTAAGACAGAGCCTTGTGGAACCCCATATTTTACTTGCATTAGAGTAGATTGTTCTCCATTTAAGTCTACAAACTGGTAACGATCAGACAGATATGATTTAAACCATTTTAATGCTGATCCCTGAATGCCTATGAGATTTTGTAAGTGATCTAGTAGGAGGTCATGATCAATAGTGTCGAATGCAGCACTAAGATCTAATAAAACTAAGAGAGAGACGCGGCCTTGGTCTGAAGCTAAGAGAAGATCATTTGTGATCTTTACTAGTGCAGTTTCTGTGCTATGATGGGGCCTGAAACCTGACTGAAACTCTTCAAAGATATTGTTGTCTTTCAGGAAACTGCATAACTGGGCAGACACAATCTTTTCTAAAATCTTCGACATAAAAGGAAGGTTTGAGATCGGTCTGTAGTTTGTTTTGATCTAAATTTGGTTTCTTGATGAGAGGCTTGATAACTGCTAACTTGAAAGGTTTAGGGACATGACCGAGGGATAGCGAGGAGTTAATGATATTAAGAATAGGTTCTCCGGCTGCATGTAACACGTCTTTTAGCAGTTTGGTTGGAATAGGATCTAACACACATGTTGTGGATTTGGTTTTATTTATAAGGCCGTACAGCTCTTCCTGTCCTATACTTGTAAAACACTGTAATTGTGACTGAGTACTATCAGGTGAGACTGGAACACAGGATGCTGTCAGAGGTTGGACGTCAGAAATTGTGTTTCTTATATTTTCAATTTTTTCAGTGAAGAAGTTCATAAAGTCTTCACTACTAAACTGAGATGGAATACTCTTTACAGATAACTGATTTGTTGTTAGTGTAGCCACTGTGTTAAAAAGGAACCTGGGATTGTTCTGATTGTTTTCTATCAGTTTGCTCAGGTGCTGAACCCTCGCAGCCTTTAGTGCCTGTCTGTAACTGAGCATACTGTCTCTGTATGCAAGTCTGAAAACCTCTAGTTTAGTATTTCTCCATTTCCTCTCTATAATGCGGGTTTCTCTCTTGAGGGCACGAGTGTGGCTGTTATACCATGGTGCAGGTGTTTTTTCTCTAACCTTTTTTAACCTGATTGGGGCGACGGTGTCTAATGTGCTAGTGAGAGAGGTGCCTATCATGTTAGTTAATTTGTCTAGATCGTTCGGATTTCGGGCTGTAGTTAGATAATTAGACAGATCAGGCAGGTTACTTATGAATCTGTCCTTAGTTGATGGAACAATAGTCCTACCGAGTCTGTAACGTGGTGAGACGCGACTAATCTGCTCTACTGGTAAAGTGAACATAACGAGATAATGGTCTGTAATATCATCAGACTGAGGTATAATGTTTATATCAGTGACGTTTAATCCGTGGGATATTATTAAATCTAATGTGTGATTAAGGCGATGAGTTGGTCCGGAAATGTTTTGTTGAACCCCAAATGAATTTAGTAGGTCTATAAACGATATTCCAAGGGGATCTCACCTGGTTCATCTACATGAATATTAAAATCTCCCACAAGCAGTAATTTGTCAAAACTGACCATGAGATCAGAGAGAAATTGAGCAAACTCCTGGAGGAACTGAACGTAAGGCCCTGGGGGTCTATAAACAGTGGCCAGAGCGAGAGTCAATACGTGTTTTTTAGTCCTGGCTAAGAGAACCGTGTTCAAAACAAGCACTTCAAATGATTTAAGCGCAAATCCTAATTTCTGATTAGCGTTAAGGACGGTGCTATAAATAGTGGCTACTCCACCTCCACGACCAGTCAGACGGGGCTCATGTTTATATAAATAACCTACTGGAGTTGACTCATTTAGACCAATGTATTCATTTGGTTTTATCCAGGTCTCTGTGAGACAGAGTGCATCAAGATTATTATCTGTGATTAACTCGTTGACTATGAGCGCTTTGGGTGCAAGTGATCTAATGTTAAGAAGCCCAAACTTTAAGGTGTGTTTGCTCGCCTGCCTTGTTACAGTTTTAACTGTAATAAGATTATTCCTTGGTCTTATAGTGTATTTATTTCTTGATTTAATTATACGGGGGATAGGCACAGTTTCTATGCTATTTGTAACTGTAACTATATGATTGTCTGTACGGCACGTTACATCTACGGTAGTATTGTATTTGCTTACCAGTCAGAGGTCATGCAGCATCCTCGACATGTTGTCTGATAAAGCTGCCGCTCCGACTCGGCTCGGGTGCAGGCCATCTGGACGGAAGTACCTAGGGCGCTCCCAGAAGAGATTCCAGTTGTTAATAAACATTAATTTTTGCTCTCGACACCATGATTGTAGCCATTCGTTCAAAGCAAATAATCTACTAAACTTCTCTGCTCCTCGCTTGTACGTGGGCAGCGGTCCAGAGACTGCAATCTTCGTTGTTGGTGATGTGCTGCGAACCGTCTCCACCAGAGTCCTGAAGTCCCTCTTGAGGATCTCTGACTTCCTCAGCATGGTTCGTTCCCGCGTGGAGAACAACAGCTCCGACGTTCTCGTTCAGGATCGCGGGAACCTGCGCAGCGATATCAAGCACACGAGCACCGGGAAAACAGCGAGTGTGTGCCTTACCTTTCGGTACGTTAGGGCGGACGTGCCGGACGATGGAATCCCCGAGGACGACGGTGTCGCGCTCCGTCTCGCAGAGGGGGGTGAAGCTGTTCTGCGTCGAGATCTCGGAGGCTGGTGGTGGTGATGTCCACGATCGCGGCCGAGCTCTTGTCTTTCGTTGATGTTGCACCCAGGGTCCGCGGTGTCCCGGCATCGGAGTAAACGACACCACGGCGGGCCGGGTTCTCGGTGCGCTGGGCCTGGGCAGAGAAACACGGGGCGTAGAGGTGGTGCTTTTGCACTCACCTGAGCCCGGTGAGCGTCTACCTGGGATTTTTCCAACGCCGCCTTCCGCTCTCTTAGTTGGGCCTGCTTCACGATCAGGTCGCGGATCTGTCTTTCCACGGCCTCCAACTCCACCTCCACCCTCAGCATTTCACCTGGGCTCAGAGATACACACAAGAACGACATAGCGGAAGTATTGGATAGAGGAGCTAGCACTAGCCGAAAACGATGGTAAGCAGCGACGTCGAGCCAACAAACAATGAAAGAACTAAAAGAACTAAAACTAATAAGCAATCAAAGCAACCAAAACTGAACTTTAGAGCCAAAAAGAGCACCGAGCAAAAGAACTGTGACTTAAATGCCTGAATGCGCCCAGCAACTGCTAGCGTTGACAACGTCGAGCTAACACACTAAACACACCAGAGCAAAGTCAACCGCTCACTCAGCGCATGCGCAGATCCTCCGGGGCCGTTTGAGGTACCCTCAGGGGAATCAACTAAGCAGAAGAACTAAGACTGATAAGCAACCAAAACACAAAAAAGCTGAAATTTGGAGCCAATAAAGGTGAATAAAGTCAACCGCTCACTCAGCACATGCGCAGATCCTCTGGGGCCGTTGATGTACCCTCAGGGGAATCCACCAAGCAAAAGAACTAAGACTAATAAGCAACCAAAACTGAACTTTAGAGCCAATAAAGGCGAATAAATCAACCGCTCACTCAGCACAAGTGCAGATCCTCTGGGGCCGTTGATGTACCCTCAGGGGAATCCACCAAGCAAAAGAACTATGACTTAAATGCCTGAACGCGCCCAGCAAGTGCTAGCGTTAGCAACGCCGAGCTAACAAACAAACAAACAAACAACCCCTGCGCCCTCGCTTACAGGGGTGTTTCACTGCGCTCACTCGTTCAAAAGCACATTAAACCCAGTTTAAAGCAACCAAACAACAACAAAAAGCTGAACTTAGAGCCAATAAAGTAAAATAAAGTCAAACCGCAAGTGCTAGCGTTAGCAACGCCGAGCTAACAAACAAACACACAACCCCTGCGCCCTCGCTTACAGGGGTGTTTCACTGCGCTCACTCGTTCAAAAGCACATTAAACCCAGTTTAAAGCAACCAAACAACAACAAAAAGCTGAACTTAGAGCCAATAAAGTCAAATAAAGTAAAATAAAGTCAAACCGCAAGTGCTAGCGTTAGCAACGCCGAGCTAACAAACAAACAAACAACCCCTGCGCCCTCGCTTACAGGGGTGTTTCACTGCGCTCACTCGCTCAAAAGCACATTAAACCCAGTTTAAAGTAACCAAACAACAACAAAAAGCTGAACTTAGAGCCAATAAAGTCAAAATAAAGTAAAATAAAGTCAAACCGCTCTCAGCGCTCTGTCACACCACGCTCAACTCGTCACGCACATGCGCAGTCTCCTCACGCACATGCGCAGTCTCCTCACGCTCCTAGTAATGTAGTGACAATCTTCTAGCTATTATTAGTAATGTAGTGACAATGTTACTAGCTATTATTAGTAATGTAGTGACAATGTTACTGGCTATTATTAGTAATGTAGTGACAATGTTACTGGCTATTATTAGTAATGTAGTGACAATGTTACTAGCTATTATTAGTAATGTAGTGACAATGTTACTAGCTATTATTAGTAATGTAGTGACAATGTTACTAGCTATTATTAGTAATGTAGTGACAATGTTACTAGCTATTATTAGTAATGTGGTGACAATGTTACTAGCTATTATTAGTAATGTGGTGACAATGTTACTGGCTATTATTAGTAATGTAGTGACAATGTTACTGGCTATTATTAGTAATGTGGTGACAATGTTACTGGCTATTATTAGTAATGTGGTGACAATGTTACTGGCTATTATTAGTAATGTAGTGACAATGTTACTGGCTATTATTAGAAATGTAGTGACAATGTTACTAGCTATTATTAGTAATGTAGTGACAATGTTAATGGCTATTATTAGTGATGTGGTGACAATGTTACTGGCTATTATTAGTAATGTAGTGACAATGTTACTGGCTATTATTAGTAATGTAGTGACAATGTTACTAGCTATTATTAGTAATGTAGTGACAATGTTACTGGCTATTATTAGTAATGTAGTGACAATGTTACTGGCTATTATTACTAATGTGGTGACAATGTTGCACTGGAACAGTGATGGTGATAAGGAATGGTGGACTTTAGAGTGATGAGTGGGGGCAAAGAAAAACATTACAGCCTTTTTTTTGTTACTTTTGCTGTCTGTTCATGTTACATGTTTGGCTGTTAACTTTTACACAGTTGATATAAAATATTTTACAACAGTATTTGGTTCAGAATATTTTTTTTCTAGATCTTCCTCATTTAAAATTTGGTGCGTCTTATATGTCGGTGCGTCTTATATGCCGAAAAATATGTTACTTTATTTGTCAAGTCATTAATTACATTTTTAGATTCTGACCGCATAAGAAAAAGGTGAGTATGTATTTCATGCTAGTTGAAGTCCAGTGTGACGCCTACACTGGCTGTGATAATTTGCGCTGTTATGTCATTTGCTGGGATTGGTACACATTATTTTCTGAAGTTCACTTAAGCGTAGTCGTTTACTGAAAAATGACAGAACAATTTTGCTGTATGTTTACTTCTGATAACATGCACATTAGTGTTGTTCAATACCTCTCTTCAAATAAACCCAATCTCCAGCATATTTTGTCAAAACAAGCAACAGCGTATTGTTATTTATTATCTCATCGACACCGCGAGCATGCCGTAACAATAGTCACACTCCACTGTAACTTTGCTGTAAAATTAAAACAACGTCTGTTGTTTGCATTAAAGAAAAGTAATTCTTTTTGGGTCTTGGCCAGTCATGGTCTTGGTGTCGGCTTAGCATGTCTTGGTTTTGTCTTGGTCTCTCTGGTCTCGATACGCTTTGGTCTCTATCAAGGCAGTCTTGACAACAAGACTAATGCACACATTGTGAAGGGTACCAAAAGCAGTTCAAGGAAATGGTATCACTGCACCTGACCTAAACCTCATTCACTTAGGTCATCTGTAGCCTAGCCCAGCTCTATTTGAGTTAATGTTGCCAGGGAAGCAGGTACATTACGTCTTGGTTCTTTGTCATTATACATTCTGGAAGTTTAATTTTAAAATTGCAATCGTTTCTGTAGTCATATTAGTTCTACTTTAGTCATATTAGTCCTTCAAGAATAAGTTCTCTTACCCTTTAAGCAATGATGTGTTCCTTTGAGCATGACTGTGCTCTTAATCTTCTCTCATTTGGCCAGTCCTGCAATTAGACTGAAATGTCACCAGACTCAGGGCGTTCATGCTTCACTATAGATACCCGCACCATCCTCCCACCCCAGACTGTTACTACTCTTTTGGCGTAAGTATGCATCCTGTGCCAGCTCCACATTTATTACTCATTTAATTGATGTGTAGAGGCCTGTGTGTTGTGCTGCCGCCCGGCAGATTAGCAGCCAGAATTATTTTCACTCCAGCCTTGCGAAACATAGAGCAATTCAGGCTAGTGTTACATTGCTCTGTGCTGCCCCAAAGGGCATGGGAAAAACAGAGGGGCCATCCATGGTGTTTGTGACTCGGTGTGGACCAACTCCAAAAATGTAGTGGTGCCCTAAAGAGCATGCAATAAACACATTAATTTGTGGTGAGTTGAAGGTGATTATCAGGTTTGTTTTTGTCGTTTATTGGTTTCTGATTTCTGAACTGCTTTCCATTTGTGGTGGAAAACTTGGAAAGCAAGTAAAAAAGGAGGTTTCTCTTTCTAGTCAGAGAAATGTCTCAGTCACAGTAGACCTTGCATCTTTTTTATGTTGACTTACATTTGGATGGTGGGACATTCAGTACCGCTGCTGTGGTTGGCAAATATTAATCTCCTTTGTTGGGCATCAGTCCAAGCTGCTGTTGATAATAATAGACACAGGGCCTGGTTAGCATGATTCATGCCTATGCCTCGTCTTTCTACAGATTAAATGAGACAGTATGCTGTTTATTCATTCATTTTGAGGGTCACTGGGTTCTGCTGGGGCCTCCAGCTCACTTCAGGTTTACTCTGTTGAATTTAGAGAATTGTTGGGACTTGTGGGTGAACTCTGTGTACCCCAAGGAAACCCAAACACTCCAACTCCTCTCAGGAATGCCACTGGCTGGCCTCGAACTAGCCACCTTTTTACTGAAAGGCCACAGTGCTACACGCTATTCCACCTTGCCTCCCACAGTTTATCTCAATGAAAATACAAAGCAAAACTCAATTGGACCACTTTGTCATAAATTGCTGGTGCTAATAAGGTTTAATTGAAATAAGTAATTAATATTAAGTGAACAGTACTTCAATTAAATTACGACAATTTCAATGTAGATTAAAAGATATGCATATATTGAAATAATTATTATTTATATTTCTAAAGTTGCATGGCAAATAAATGCTTCCCTCATGGAAAGTGAAAAGGTCTCCTGGTTAGTATCCAAGGAAAGCAGCAGCCAATATTAATCCACCTTGGCAGATGTGTGGGTAGATCATTTACAATCCTTAGAAAGGTCATGTGAATAAAAGTTAGTGAAAAGATCCAAGATTGCCTGTGAAATTGGAACTCTGTGCTCTAGAAATCCGAGAATAAATAATGGAATAAAACTGTCCAGAAAGACGTTCACTGGTCATTAGACACAGGCTGTTCAAGGACTCTCTAGTGGGATTATTTGCGAGCAAGAACTGTCTTAGTAATTGTGCGATTAACTTAACATTTTTTTTATTTTTTCACGGTATTTTTTTTTTCCTAGTTTTCACCGAAAACTAATATAATAGGGGGTTGGCACCTAGTCGGTTAAGACGTTCAGCAATATTAAAATTGGATTTAATTTCCATTTAAACTTTGTATTATTAGCATTTTACGTTAGCATTAATTTTGTTGTCGTTAGCGTCGTTTACCATGATGCATCAAAATTACATTTTATATAAATCTATTATTTATACACATAAACACAGCCAATTATTATCTTTTCATTTCTTAACAATCTAAATGCTACAAATTTCTCCTAGTTCTAAGAACGTATACGATCAGTTTCTAATCGACATCAGGTTTTTTTTTTAGACCATAACCGTGACCTATTTTAGACAATGCTATTCTCAACATCAATCATTTCTCTCTTTAATCAATTTACTAATTACATTTGGGTTGAGCAAATAGTCGAAAAAATGACCTTTCAAAGATTCATGTTGCAATGCAGTTATCTGAAGCAGGCTGTCTTCTGTGATTTCTTTATAGGCTGCTCAAGTTTACAGGATTTTCGATTCATCTGCGAATTATAGAATAGCTGAGATTTGAGGTTAAAGAGCAGGCGATTTTTAAAGCTGAGAAATCTTTCTGCTGATGTGTTTGCGCTTGAATTATGGCTAAGTAGAGTACCATCTCTCTCTCTCTCTCTCTCTCTCTCTCTCTCTCTCTCTCTCTCTCTCTCTCTCTCTCTCTCCCATACACACAATTCCATATCAATATATTATATTTACCTGTTACATATACATAATATTAAACTTTTATATCGTATTAGTTTAAACGAAAAATAGAAGTATTCTTGCTTGTATGTTTTTTTTAAATACACGCTTTAATTGTTATTTCAATTGGAAATCTAATTGTTGTCGTTTTGGGGATTTTTTTTTGGTCATTTTTATAAACATTTAGACATCTGGGTTTAAATGTGTAAATGAGGGGGATATTGACAAATCATTAATTTTGGTAAAGAGCCGGAGCGTTAAGTATTGTAATCGGACTGAGCTCCTCCTCTCGGCCATGCCCTCTAATTAACGGGGCTGCTTTCCTGCTAAAGTCTGCATCGGACTGCAACATAGTCAAAGAGCAAGAGGGAGAGAGAAAGAGAGAGAGAGAGAGAGGGGGAAAGGGTGCCACTGGATGTAATTGATTGTCTAGCTATCAACATTAACTTGTTAGTAATAGTCAATGCTGGCTGCTTTTGAGGCTGGCTATTTTCTCTGAGACATCGGAGCTTTGCAGGCTCTTTCTCCTGCAGAGGAGCGCAGAAAGAGGCACCTCAACTTCTCCAACCCTGCGGCAAACGCAACAACATGCTGCAAATCGGCTTCATCTAGTTCTACGGATTTGGGGATATAGCTGTTTTTTATCAGTACTTTTATTAGCTACGTTTTCAAAACATTGAGCACGAAAAGACGAATAATGAGCTGCAAAGAAGACGCAAAAGGCGCCTCGGTTGATGATCGAAGGCGCAGTGCGTTGGATCATCTTCCTCCACCTGCCAACTCCAACAAGCCGCTCACTCCGTTCAGCATAGAGGATATTTTGAACAAACCGTCTGTGAAACGAAGTTACACGATCTGCGGCTCGGCACACCTGCTGTCGTCCGGTGAGAAGCACCCATCTCCAGGCCATACCCTGTCCACCCGCGCGCTGCTCAGCCAGACTTCGCCGCTGTGCGCGCTGGAGGAGCTCGCCAGCAAAACCTTTAAGGGACTGGAAGTCAGTGTTTTGCAGGCGGCTGAAGGTAAACCCGAGAAAATTGCCCCCCCAAAAAATCGATTTATTTTGTTAAAATATACACTAGCTGAAGCTTTTGTCAATTAATCTTTAACAACGCTTAGTTTGTAACTAAAATAATGTTTAATTATATAATACATGCGACCGTTTATCTGTGATCCTACTCTTAAAAATCATTAATTGTGGTCAAATATTTTTAATGGAATTGTTTTTTCTAATTTCCGAAAAAATAATTTGGATTAAAAATAAACTGCTGTTGGCCAAGTTCAAAATTATTTTCACCACCGTTTTATTTAGTGGTCAACCCATACAGTACAAATACACTGTTAAAATAAAAATATTTATTTATATAAATAAAATGCACGTTAACATTAAAATATAAATGCGTGTTTGAAAAATCGGTATTTGCGATTAAGATTTTTTTTGTGTTCGCTTTTCTAAATAATCAAAATATGATGGTTTTTTGTTTTTAATAATAATGTTCTAGTATTTACTGTATGATTTCTGCGTGCTCGTTTTAGGGAGGGACGGCATGACCCTCTTCGGACAGAGGAATACCCCTAAAAAGCGGAGAAAATCCCGAACAGCCTTCACCAACCACCAAATCTACGAGCTGGAGAAGAGGTTCCTCTATCAGAAATACCTGTCTCCCGCTGACCGGGACCAGATCGCCCAGCAGCTCGGCCTGACCAATGCTCAGGTCATCACCTGGTTCCAGAACCGCCGAGCCAAGCTCAAGAGAGACCTAGAGGAGATGAAGGCGGACGTGGAGTCGGCCAAAGCGGTGGGCAACGTTCCCTTCGAAAAAATGGCCAAGCTGGCAGACCTAGAGAAATGCGTCAATGGCACGCTCGGGGAATCCATGGCCAAGTCCCCGTCACTGTCGAACCACGAGCACATGTCGCCGTCATCCCCGTTCACAGACCACACTACCAGCAAAGAGTGTTCGGAGGATGAAGATGAGGAGATTGATGTCGATGACTGATTCTTCCTCGTGGCTTGGAGATGCTCCAGTGAAAGTGCCATTAATGCACCAAATGTATTAAAAAGACTTGTATTAAAAGCAAATAGAAAAGTCGACGCACGCATGGGACAGATTCTTCAGATCTATTTCTGCAGTGGCTCTATGGGAATCGTTAGCATATTCGTTTAGCTGAAGAGCAATAAGACCTCGAAACGAACGCACTCTTTCTCCTAAAGCACGATTGCCCATGCAACTCGACGTTTAACCCGGTTTCAGTAAGTTAAATGCATGCTTTCTTTTCAATTACGTCATTATTTCAAGCTAACGTCTGCAGATATTCTCCCCAAATAATTCTAAAGCCTAACGCTGTTTGATAAAAGAGTGTATAATACAACATTTCCTACAAAAAAAGTTACCCAAGAAAAAAAAAACGATTGTCTGATCAAATCTGGATTGTCATCTTTTAATATATTTCTTATAGTTTGTATGCCTGTAAGTGCCTTTTTACGCCAGGAAACCATTTAAACCAAGTGTACAAAGTGTAATGTATTTAAAATGAATAAAATGTTTTTCTCAAAAAAAAAAAAAAAACAAAGGCGTTGATTTGTTTATCGTTCGTTCGGAAATTCCTTCTGTTTACATGTTTAAAATGCTTTTCCCGAGCGTGTTTTGTGTCTCGGCGTCCACAAAGGATGCGTGTGAGAAAGGGAAATCTGGATTGATGAATGGACGGGAAGAAACGCTGGGTTTTGGCCCGTTTCTCCACTGTTTTCCCCGCAAAGCGAAGAGCGGCATGGTTTCGCGGGTAATGCGTGAAACGCGGGAACAAATGAGCGGCCTCCCCTGATGTGACAGGCCACAATGAAGCGTGCTCGGCCTCCTGCGGCTCGCAATACGGGGACAAGCGTGCCCCGCCGAACAGCAAGGACACAAACGTTTGGAGGCCATATGGTTTTTGAATTTTCCTCACAATTTCAGACAATTTGATGGATCGAGCTAGGCTTCTTTTTAAAAGAGTTTCGCTCGGTTTGCACAAAGGCAATAATGCGCAGAGGGGCGAGGGCATCTGGGCCTGTTAATGTCCCCTCTGTTCTCTCCTTTCACTCGGCTCTTTTAAACAAGTCTATGAATTACAATGATTCCGAGTCGACTTGTTAAGGGCTTGTCTTCTGCCTTTGTTGTTTGTTTGTCTTCAAATGATAAAAGCCAACATTTTGGTAACACTTACAAGCTTAACATATGGCTGGAGAGGGAGCGAAATTCCTTAGCAAGGTTTCCTTCTGTACGTGTTTTCACGACAATAGGCTCTATTATTTGTTTATTTTAATTGTTGAATATACTTAAAATATTTAGTGCATACATTTGGCGTGTCTTTGTCCACTTTAAAATACAAATGCTAACATGTTTATAATTATAAAACTGAAATTTTGTGTAAATCGGTTAAAAAGTGTATTTTAGTCATTTATTATCATTTTCATTTTTAACGCTGTTAATGCATAGCTTTTATACAAATTTACCGCAATAGCTATACATACTCCTTCTTTACAGTAAAATAATAATAATTATAATAATAAAACTATTTGAATTTCTGAAATGCACTTAATTATAATGGTCCATCTTTAATTCAGTATTTATTTATTTTCATTTTAAATTCTTTACGTTCAAATTAATTTTGTTGAATTCATCTTTTAGGATGTAGTCTGATACTCTGTTTGGAACTATATATAGTAATAATAATAATAATAATAATAATAATAATAAAAATAATATTATTATTTACGATTACCGTTCATCTGTTTAATCATTTGTCTAATCATTATTATTTATTATTGTGTATTTTATTACGAATTGTCTGTTCATTTACATTTGTTTACCTATGTACAAATGTCACCAACATTATTTTATTGTTGCTATTATATAACTATATTTTTATGTTAGTATTCTAAAATATACAGAATTGTTTTAATCAGCTAATTACATCGTATTGTAAAGTTTACGACATAAATAAAGCATAAATCATATAGGGAATCTTTATTGTCGTTTATTCAGTCACCTAAAGGCAAATTCTGAAGCAAATACAGGTGTAAAACATTTATTAAAATACCACCTGGTGTTTATTTCACCACGAACGGTAGGAATTGTTGTTAGAATTTGTACATCATTAAAATGCTTTCATCAAAGTCCAGCCCTCACGCACAGCCGATGCTCCGGATGAACTTCTGAACACAACTGCGCTGGGATCAGGTGGGTGTGGCAGAAATACTTCATATTTCTGACGTCAGTCTTTTTGCAGAAATGTAAAAATGATTCCTTTGCTTTGAAGTAAACTAATTCTCCAAACCAATGGCGACTAACAAGTAAGAACCCAAGTTTTTGAGAACACGTGACTCGCGATTTATTAATAAAATCTTTCGACGTGATATTTAACCACAAATACGCTAATATGAATACAGTTTTGTGCAGCATTGTTGTAATGGGTTGGCGCAATACGATATACATTTTGTTACCCCTCATACAGGTGACTAAATGCCTGTTCGAAATGACGTACTTCCACACTATTCAGTAAGCGACGAGAAGAGATGCAATTTAGCGTTTTAGCCGCACGATTGTTAAGATGGCTGACTCGCTATATAACCGTATTTATAATAGTAATATTATATAACGACATCTGTACATTTAGATTTAAAAACAGTAAGATTTTCTATGGTTTTAAACTCGACACTCGACATCAATAATTATGCTTATGATTAGCAATGTGGAACTCTCTCTCTCTCTCTCAATCTCTCTCTATCTCTCTTTCTCTCTCTATCTATCTCTGCCCCTCCCTCTTGACTTCTATGCTCATGCTGTTTTTGCAGGGGCAGAATGTATAGAGATGGAGAGCCGATATATCAGGGACGCGCGAGCTGCTGGGGTTCAGTTCCTTATTTTATGAGGTGTTGTCAAATGTGGCAAAGATAAGTAATACTACAATCTGAAAGAGCATAACGTGGTAATTAATCCCAAAGTCTTAAGTGTATTTCAGCTCAAGAGAGAGAGAGAGAAAATCTCTAATTCAATCGCCCGGAAAATTGAAGTTTGATGCATGAGTCCCCGCTGAAACAATGTGCTTTTGCACCCTCCCTCCACCCTCCAACCATCTCCTCTCTCAGCCGTTCTGCCCTTCCTGTCTAATTGTTTAGATTAGAAAAGAAGAGCGACTCTAGCAACCGTCTGCCTTAATTACAACCGAATATCAAATTATATACAGATTGACAAACAGATTTTATCTTTAATGGCGACGTTCAAAAAGGGGCAGGATTGTGTCAAGAGCGTTCGGGGTAACCCGAGGGCAAAGCTTGATTGATCACTAAATAGGGGTGCATTCCTGTGTTTTACTTATAACCCTTGGATGTAGGACCCCTTTAATACTTCAAACTTCAATTTTACGGACGATTGAACTAAGCGTGTCTCTGACAAAATTGATATATGTATTAATTTTCTTTAACTGTTGATTAATTACTCTTCACTGAACGCCTTCTACATGACTTTTCGCCCTAAATTTGCATATTAATCAAATTCTTGTTGATAATTCAAAGGGAAAAATGGATAGGAGGGAGTTGACTGGGAAAATATCCCTAGCTAGATATTTTTTTTCGCTTCATGCTAAGCTGTGTGTCTAGTGTATTAAAATCAAAGATGCAGAACGAGTTAGCCTGGCTATTTGGTGAAAACAGAAATTGCCTGTCCAGTTTTATGATGTGTTCATGCTGAGCAGGCAGATCTTAATGTGTCCTGTCAAACTGTCTAGATTTAAAGGGAAAACAGCCTTTTCCACAAGAGCTGCAGAGGAGCAGAGCTTTCTTAATGTAAGGTCCTTTCTACTCACCTCTATTCAAGTGTCCGAACTTAACTATTTTCTTTTTGAAAGAGCATATGCTTTATTGGTTTTCAATGCTGGGTAGTTTGACACTATACATATCATTTTGGGTTTTATTTATGTCATTTTTTGCTCTATTTTAGGAAAATATTGCTACATTTACAAGCTCCTAAATTTACATTTATTATCTGTAAAACTTTTTATTATCTGTCTTTTTCTTCATTATTTTTAGAAAATATTTCAAAGTTTTTCATTTTTAATAAAAAAAAATAAATAAATATACCAACCAAGTTGTGGCATGTTGATTGGTTTTCTTTGATCAAATTAAAAATAGTATATTCGGTTCTAAATATTATAAAACCTTAGAAAAGGAAAAGTTAAAAGGGCATTTTCCTCAATACACAAAATATGCATGAAAACTATTTATTTCTTTTTTCAAATACGAATAGAGTTTTATTTAACTGACTTTGCTTTTATTTTTTTTCACCCAAATACCCTGCAGTGAATATAAAGTAATTGCATTTTACATTTTTATTATTATTATATTTTTAATATAAAGCAAATAATATATTATTATATTTTTTGATAAGTAAAGTAAAGCTGGCGCTTCACAGAAAAATGCTTTACAGAGAGTTAAGAACTTCCTCTTCGGTGAGAGAGCTTAATGAGAAGAGCTTTCTTCCCAGTGCCTGAATTTCTCGATTTTTTTATTTTTTTACATTTTTGTGACTGTCTTTGTGTGGTTTTTGCATCATCCTCTCAGACCAAACGAGCACAGGCTCATCGAAATTATACATTTTGCATCTCTAAAAACACCGAAGACGTTTACAAAAGAGTCACGTGGTCAAAAAGTGCTCATTTGATTGGTCCAAAGGGATTTGTGAATTATTTTTTACAGCAAATAAAATCTGAATTTATTACAATTTGATAAAATACGAGGGGACACAGACCACGAATATATTAATAACAATTTAACGTTTTGTCAAAAAAACAATGAGGACGTTGAATACATTTTGGAGTCCACCAGGCTGTCAGGAAGCTGAACTCTCTCCCTGCTTACTTTTCCAAAGGAACTCTGTGCACCAGCCACTTTTACCCTGTCATGTCACACCAGTCTCATATAAGCTGCTTTACTTAAACTATTCCTGGTCTGTTTACATTATGCACCGCACAATCTTGCACCATTGCATCTTTTGCACTCTCATACCAGTTTCAATAAGCTCTTATAAGTTAAACCATTCCTGTTTATATTATGTCAACTGCACTGTCTTGCACTACACATCTTTTGCACTCTTACTGCATTTGTGCCTTCATTATATGTCCTGTATTTTGTGTGTGCCTCATTGTAGGTAATTTTTTTTTACACTTTATATTTAACATTAGTTTTTAGTTATATGTTATATGTTGCGGAGTGAAGAGAGACGCAATTTCGATTCTCTGTATGTCTCATATAGCAGAATTGACAATAAAGCTGACTTTGACTTTGACTTTGACTTTGACTTTGACAAAATTGCATATAGGGCTAGCAACTAAATACACTTAAGAGTATAATTCTCAGTAAGGACGTGTGTTTTCCCAATATGCTGAAAGGAGCTTTAACAGATTAAGGAGTTAAGGTATTTCATATTTATAACTCTCTTCTGTTTCAAGCATTTATCTGCATTATTCCAGGTTTTAATTTGCAGCAGACTAACCCTATGTATCCCATTGTCATGAGGATGTGCCTGGCAGAGCTGCCGGGATATAGGTTATAGAGGCGGGGTTGCTTTGGATAATTGAATTATCTTTGGATAATGCTTTGGATAATTGTGGATGACCCTATAGGCCAACCACAGAACTTATACATCATACTAGTTTTTATTAACTGCCTTCTCTTGACTTTCTCGTGTGTGTGACACCGCAAAAAAAGATCATGTGAAAGAGCACGTGATCATTTGAAATGATGGCATGATTGTTTCGATGAAACTTCTATTTCTTCTATTTATTAAGGTGTTTTTCACTCATTAAGTCAGTTTGGGTTTCAAGCTCTTTATGTAAATCAGAACTCCATGGCCTGACGGGTAATACAAGCATGAATGAACGCATTTTTAGTACAGATTCCTGGACACTGTCCTTGAAATGGTGCAAAAATATTGTCAACCAATCGGCAACACTTGCACAAAAAGGCAAACTTACGACTTCCATCACATTTCAATAGCTTCATCCGTCCATTTTCT
The DNA here is from genome assembly GCA_007224835.1 of Danionella cerebrum. Lineage (NCBI taxonomy): Eukaryota > Metazoa > Chordata > Actinopteri > Cypriniformes > Danionidae > Danionella > Danionella cerebrum. Next base: position 81,412 of record SRMA01025178.1, on the reverse strand, counting down.
TTACTTCTTTACCAAATAAATCCTTTACTAATGGTCAAGGGTTCTGCTGTCCATGTATGTTGACATGCAGGGTACATCAAAAATCCATTGCGGGGCCACATTCACTCTCACGTTCATTCCGATAAGTGTATTTATACGCAATAATCATATAGTTTCAGAATGTGGAGGAACTTGGAATTCCGCCGGAAACCCGGTGGAAACCCAAACAAACATGCTTATTTCCCTGTAAGGAGTTTCTCCACCCAGCTTGTCTTGAACCAATGATCAGCTCCACTGCAACGTCCAGGTACTGCGCACTTATACTGCTATTGGGTATTTTAGTGACCATCTGTCTCAGCTTACAATATACAAAATGAGTACAAAACAACGTAGTTATTTCCTTAGTTAATTCCAAGATGTATGTACTGATTTTACTTATATATTTATATAAAGCCTAATGCTTTATTGTTAAGAGTATACAAAACAAATCTTATCCTCTGACCTCGCTGTTGTCTGATTGTTGTCAATATACCGGCCACTGCAAACGGACAGACACATCTATTGTGAACAAAAAGTTTAGTGGCAGTGTTCAGAACATAACGATTGAGACTCTTCCTGAAATAACTCATTTACATATTTATGATTTAGCTAATATTTATGCTACTGTTAATATTCACGAAAACATCAGACGGTTGACAATCTGAAAATCTTAAACACCAATCCTGACAGAAAAAAACCGTCTGAAGCAACTGGGCTTTATTATCCGGACACAGAACAAAGTTCCTGTTCGAAGCTTTTTATTAACAAATGGCGCCACCTTTTGGTCATTAGCCTCGTTGCTATCTGAATTTGCGAACGCGGAGCTTTTTGTAAGATTCTGCCATCTAGTTGTAAAATATAGACGGTTTCTACGTTATTACGGCACACTAACACGCAAATAAACTTGATCTTGTCGACCTTTCAAAAGATAGGAAAAGATTCTGCTCGCAGACAGGCAGAAAACATGTTCATCTCATCCTAAATCTTCATACATGGATTCCCGCATTTCACAGCATCCAACAGGAGGACGTGAAAGCTGCAATTGTTAAAAAAAACCTGTATTTATTAAAAGGAACATTTTTAAAATACAACACTTCTAAATAATGAACAACCAATTCCAAAAACAACTTGATAAAAAATATTAAGACATTTAAACACAGAAATAAAATCTTTTTTTACATAGCGACAGAAGAAAGTCGTAAACATTTATTAAGCATTTAAGGAAACAAACAGATATGTAAGGATAACAACGTTGAAATGGTTCTTTGTGAAAAAATGATGTTCATAGTCATTGCATACGTGTTAAAACTTGCTGAACCTAAAAGTGTGTCAAACAGTACATAAATCATCATGTCGGTCACAATTTGCAACGATTCAAAAGTGACTTTTTTGTTGAAAGGGTCTATAAAATAACCATTCTGGATTATATTACATCAATGAACAGTACCATTTTTACAGTGTCCTGATTGGTGATCACCGTGGTGTCATCCGCTTATACATTATCACAGGTTTCTGTACTGTTTTGTACTGTTTACCTGTGTTTTGATGCCAAAACATGTTTATAAAGGGGTACAAAAACATATGAAAATTGTACCGTGTATAAAAAAACCTTGTTGAAGCTGGAATTGCACTTAATGAGTTCGTTTATTAACCCTTTTTAAAATATTATTGCTCTTGATTTGTACACAATTCATTTCAATCCGCAGGTGACCTCCAACCTGGGATTGGGTTCGTCCACACCAAGAACCTGTAAGTATAACGCTTCTGTGCCTTGCAATCATTAAACAAACGACAAAATCTTTAAGTTACTTTGACTTAAAAATGTAATCATCACGTCTACACCATTTAAATTATAGCAGTTACAAAGTTGATTACTCCTCTTTACTCGCTTTTAAAGAGTATTTCATGTAAAAATATAATCATACCACACCCTGCTTTTAAAATACTTACATTAAAAGAACAACAGACTTTATATTTTTGAAGCAACCACGTATCCAGGCGTACAGTCGAAAGCCCAAACGTTCCATATCTACTTCTTTGTGTTTTTCTTTTGATTACTGACAAATAGCAATTTCTATTAATGATCAATGTACACACTACAGCTAATCACACAATTATTAAACTTAGTGTGCAACAACAGCAGCACCAGCTATCAACACTCAGGCGTCTCCTTCTGAAAATGCTAATTTTGTTTAGATTAACCATGCAGGCCAATAGGCATTTTTGTTATTCTTTCATTTACTCTACCTGGTATTTCCAGGTAGTGTACGCTCTACAGGAACTTCTCCAGTCTGGAGCACTGGAGGAAACTCAAACAACTCAGACCTCTAGCCTTCTAGCTGAGCGAATGGAAGCTAACTGCTGCGCTACCGTGCAGCACCTTTTCTGATGTTCTGTTTTTTTGTCAAGCATTTTCAGTAAATAATTGTCATGATAAGTATATAATAGTTTAATTACTTGCTATGTTCCGCCTTAAATTACCTAATGGTACAGAGGTTTGCATGAAGAGCATCACCTAGACGTAAGAGGACCTTTTTCTATAATCAAAAACATTTTTTAAAATCCAATTCATTGCATATTTTCTATCTTTTGCTCACACTCTTAATTTGCCATGATTGTTTAATGCCCATTTATTCTGATATTAAATTATTTAAAATTCATCTCAAAATGATTTTAGTTCTGTTTTCCATTCTTAACAATGGACTTTTGATAACTATAAGAAGGTTCCTGACCTCTGACCCACTTTTATCATGCTGAAGGGTCCTCTGGGTTTCTGGAGGTGCTGCTAAATGCCTGAGAGAAGGGTCTGCATGCTGTCTGAACCTGCTGGAACCATCAGAGCCTAGGGCTGTAACGATACACTCTGCTCACAATACAATACATACCTCGATATGATGTCTGCAATACAATATGCATCACAATATTTTACAGTTTCAACTGTTTATATAACAAACAATTATTAGAAAAATTGAATGTGAAAAGAGAAAAAAGGTCTAGTTTGATTTGTACGAGAGCATTTGATACCATCCATCCACTAGATGACAGTGTTATTGTTTGCATTAAGTCATCTTTTTACTTTAAGTGATGGAGAGAGCTAATTTTATAATCTTTCTCTATTTAATATGTGAGTAAAGGAAAATTGTCTACTAGTAAATATTCCACAAAGCAAGAATAAAAGGTTAGGAAGTTTCAGAAGTGACTAAAAATACAATCATTTCATGAAACAAATGCACTTCAGCTCCTAGACGATATTTTCCAGTAGCTCCATGATACGTATTGTGACAATTTTGTATTGTGACAAATTGTGCCTTGATAAATTGACACTCTGAAAGCCTGCACAGTAAAATCCTAAGAGTTAAATTATCTCTGAGTGTATTTGGTCCCACTCTATATAGAGTTAAACCAACTCTGAAGGAGAGTTATTTAAATAAGAACTAAACAGTCTATTTTTGTCTGTTTTTACTCTTTCTGGAGTGGACTTGTTCCCTCTCTGAATAGTTAATATTTAGTTTACATTTTCCATGCAAATTTGGAAAAACATGAAGAAAATAGATTATTAAATTACTCTTTCTCAGAGTCGGTTTAACTCTATATAGAGTGGGACCAAATACACTCAGAGTAGAGTTAATTTAACTCTTAGGATGTTACTGTGTGTATCTTCACAAGTGGCAGAGAACAGTAGAAGGCGTAAGGCAAAGCTGTGGTTTTAGATATTGTGTACTCTAAAAATGAGTTATTTTAAGTCAGCACTGAGTCAGAAATGTATTTAAACTGCAACTGAAGCTGGATTACAACACTGCAAAAACATCCCAGCACGCTCAACCCAGAAATTGGGTTAAAATGTTGTTCTTAGAGCGATTGCTTGTTGCTCCTTTCTTGTCCGGTGCAGACCCTCTTTTAGCTCACAGAACATCCAGTTGCTATATATTTTCAGGCCAGCATCATTGAGTGTGTTTTTTTGAGAGATGATGGTAAGTCGTAGCCTTGCTGGTGAAGGATTGAGAGCGAAATGACAGGAGCAAAACAGAACGTCTGACAGGCCATTACTGCAGACAGGCCCATAACTCAAGTCTGATAAGTAAAGGCTTTGCTGACGTGACCTCTAAAAAGCTTTCAAGAGCCAGAGTGAGTGAAAGAGAATCTCATGAGTTCACTCAACCAAACAATACGGATTAAGCCACAATAAACTCCTAGTGCTATTAGCTGTTTCATCACCAACGATTCACTAGATTATTCTTATTGTGGATATTTATGGTTGGTAAAGAAACAGCACTGTGTTACCACTAGATGGCAGACAAATATTGAGAAACATGGAACCTGGATTAATGAAGCACATGTTATTGCCTCATTATGCAAATCCATGGATGCAACCTTTTTAATATAACCATACCCATATGGTATTCGTTCACTGCTATGCAATTGATTCACTCCAGATTCCAACGGCTTTCTTGCATAATCCATTTTTGTCATCAATAATTTATATGTAGTTGTATCACCTTTTCATTTTAATAAAAGAGTTGCATAAATCCATTTATATGAATTCAGTGACTGCTGCAAATAATTGTTTGAAAGGTTGTGCGGATATTTATGGTTTCTGTTATTATGTCTGAGTTGGAAAAGGATGATAGACAGACTCAGTCGAGAGGGGAATAAATCAAAGTGTGTTTATTTAAATTTGTATTTATTTCAATGCACATTAGAACATTGTTGTGAAAAGTTAGAATATCTGTTGTATTTTTACTTTCCATTCTGTTTAATAATGATTTTGTTTTGAATATAGGTGCATTTCATTTAGATTAACATCTGTTTAAATAGTGGAACAGTATAAAAAAACATGAACTAGTGAAAATCTAATTAATTCGTTTTTAACTCGCTTAACTGAAGGTTTTCTCTGCAAACATTTTTTTACAACAATCAAAATTTAAACAGTATTCGACTTCCTTCTGGTTCGTGATGTTTGCAAACAGACAATGATTTATCCGTTTATAAATGTAATGGTAAAGCAAAACTCAAAAGTGGGCCAAAAAAGTTATAAATTAACTTAATATTAAATGAGCATTAATTCAATCACAAAACATTATTCAACAGCTAGTGTTATAACTCTTTTCAGCCCTGTAATTGGGTACCAGGTTTGCTGATCTGATTTGCAGATTCTGGAGCCGATCCTTTGTTTCCCTGGTTGTGTGTTTTGGTTTATTGTCAAACTGTAAATACCCATCTGCAACCATCCATACATGACGTTCAATACCCTGGCAGAAGGAAGGAAGTTGTTAACCGCAATACACAGTCCTATTTATGACTTAGTTTATGTTGATAAAGTGCACTTTCCTTATGGCCCCCAAAGCATGATGTTTCTGTCACCATGTTTGACGCTGAGGATGGTGTTTTTGGTGTACATTGCCAGCATCCCTCCATATCGAAACACGATCATTTGAGGGCATTCCAAGCAGCTGGATTTTGGTCTCATCTCATCACCAATTTGTCCAATGGGATTTTAGTATCAGTGCAATAAACATCTTTCTTTTCATTGTTTTTATTGTATTGACAGTTTCTTGCAATTTGCGCATTTTATGACCGAATGTGACAAAAAAAGCATTTAAAGTTGATAAAAATGAATTGATAATGTTGCTGATATATGACTTGTGGTATTTTACTGTTGCGCATACATTTATAATTTATGTGTAAGGTTTCATTGATTAAAGTCAATTTTGTTCACAGATTAAAAAAAGCATGTTTGGTGAATGGCAAAAGTTCGATTCAAACCTGGGTCTCTCGTGTGCTAAAACATAAACAGTGGGATTTACCACTGAGACAACAAACAACACTGATGATTTTTAGCAATGTTGAAGATAATGAGCCAATGCAGTTGTGTTCCAATGCCAGAGTGTTCCAATAAAAAAGTGTTTAGTTTATTTGTAAATATGTTATTGACATTGTCTGTACGTTGTCTGGATGATCACAGTGAAATACAATTGCTAACTAAAATGTAATCATCTATATTTAATCAATTCTTGCTTTGCTGGTATTAAAACCTTTAACCTTTGAACTGCTAAAGCAAAGCAATCCTTACTAAAGCAAATATCCTCTTTTTTTTTACCGTGGCCTGTCAATGCTCAAAAACCACCCCATGGGGGAGTAGATGCTTCGCTGAGTTGGACAGTTTTGTTATCTCCAGGGGGGTGAAGCACCTGGTGTGGTGTTTCCTCCTCTGGATTGAAGCAGAGAATATATAGGCAAAAATCCTTTTAATTTAACACAGTTGGTGGAATTCTGGTACTTTTGGGATGTTTTCGCTGACATTTTTTTTATGTGAAAGAGACACCTGTTTAAAGCATTATGCAAAATCTACTTTATTGAGCTTGATGTTGTGTTATAATGTCAGTCCCTCATTAAAAACACACCTGAATCATGATTTTGAATCATTCATGTATATTTGAGAAATCCTTGAATCTCCTGCGGTAGACATTGTGGGGGGGTTAAAACGCTCTGTTTTGCGTAGCCCCGGCCCTTTTGCGTAGCTCCGCCTCTGTCCCCCGTCTGCTGCTGCACTGCTCCTCCCCCTCCAGCTCCGGCAAAGACTCGCGTCTACGGCTGAGGGAGCTACTGTTAGCAACAGCTGGTCTCACTACGTGTCAACGAAGCTCCTCGTGCAGAGCGCTTTTCTCTATAGTTCTCCGGATCACAACATGACTTCTACAAGGAGATGTATGTTTGGATGCCAAGGAGAAAGCCCTCTCTTTACGCTTCCCAAGGATGACACGCTTCGTCAAAAATGGTTAAAAAGCTTATGTATTATTTCATAGCAAAAACATAGTTTCATTATGAAGCATATTTTTAATTTCCTAGTAAAATGCTGCCACAAAATAATGTAAATTACTAGAGGATATTTACCAAGAAGACACGTCTTGAAAAAGTCTCTGTACTTGAAAAAACCTACCAAAAACCTACTTTCTGGGTCCGACGTAGGATCGTGTGCATAGGCTTGTACAAAATCCTCGGTTGCCATTCAAATGTTTTTACTATGAAAATGTAGCGGTGCTCGGAAAATGAAAACAAACTGTGGCAGTGCGCATGAAGTATGACGCACTGAAGGGGGCGTGTCAAAAAGAAGGAGGGGGCTCTTAAAGAGACAGGTGAATATCAGGGCGTTACGCTAAGCCAAGATGCCAAGTCAAATTTCTATGAGGTTGTCAGACAATATGCCTGAAACATATAACATATAATACCCCCCTTTAAGCACTTTAGTCGCTGACCACTAAAGCTCAGAGCAGGATAACAAATGAAACTAACTTAGCAAATATTAAGGTTTTACTAAATTACTTCACTGTGGGTCAGAGAGTAGAGCATTGTACTAGAGGATGTGTTCAAGCTGAAAAGTATTTATTTCTTTTAAAATATTTTAAACTCTTAAACATTTACTATACTGTACATGTTCTGACTGAGCCACAAACCATGTGAAAGCTTATTTAAATTAGGTGCATTTGGAGCAAGTTGGGAATGTTTGTCTTTACTATTTGCTGTATGTTACATGACTTGGATGTGGAATGGCTTTTCTGGACAACAAAGTGATCAAGCCTTGCAAAAGATCTTTTTTGTGGCTTTATTTCCCATGACGCCTATAGGTGAGCAGGGCCTCTGCAAAGGGCGCTGCTCCATTCTCCTTTGCCTCTTTTGGCCTAAACTTGTTTTGTGCCATTCTGAGTTGTGTACAAATTTGCTGCTTATCATTTGCATATAGTGAGTTTTGACTACTGCTTGATCCTAATTGTTGTTTAGTGTGTGACAAATTGTTTCTTTCCTGTTTCTTTCTGTCCCAGTGTTGACAGATCTATTGTAGAGAAGGCAGGACAATGAGAAGCAATAATTAAAGCTTCTTGGGAAGCTTGAGGCAGACCTGTGTGTCTGTGGGTGGATGGGGGTGTGTTTGACACTTTTATTGGTGTCGGAGCTGCAATATCTCCGGAACCATGTGCTCTGGGCTAATACTAGCTTTGTTTGTTTTATAAGCTTTTAGGTGTTTTAATTAAAAGAATTCCATATTGCTGCTGCTTTTGTTGTTGCAATTATTCTGAATATATATTAAATATTTTAATGTACTGCATTTAACCAGTCTTTAGAGTCAGATGGTAAAGGGTATTTTATTTAAATGTTTTAGTGATGCAAACAATGAATGCAGTATTCTATTCAAATTATACAATTTATTTTAATATTGTATTATATTTCATTTGTTCTGTCCTCATTATTCGACTTAAATGTACACTATCGTAAAGAACGCTGGAGCCGATTGCAGCCACTTCTCCAGGATTACTCACTGTCATTGGTTTGTTTTCCAATTTGTACTAATTCTGTAAGGTGTTTGAGTAGCCAGAAAGACACTATTAAACAAAATAATAATAATTATTGTTAACAATAACATTGATTGTCATTTCTCACTGCTAACAATAATAATATCCGTATTTAATGATAATTTAATACAGCCTTCAAACAATGTCTCAGACAGTTATCAATGGTTACAAATCTTTCCATCTATCAATATTTGCTTGTATTATATAATTTGTGCAAGTAACAAGCACATACTTATAGCCTCAAAATGACACATGCACGTACCTCAAGAAGCTTTCTCCACCTAAAATTCTATGTTTATATTTACTTTATTATTCAAATGTCTGTTTTGTTAGTGTGAGTGACAAGATTTGATACGGGATATCCATAATCCATGTTGATTCATTACTACTCTTCTTTAGTAAATATTTTTCAATATCTTTCCAGTAAAGAATCTGGAAAAGATGTTTTTTTCTTGCGTTAGTTGAATTTATCCTCAAAACCTTCTTACATCTCTGAAATAGGTGAACAGGGATCTGTTGGTGCTATTCATACCTCGAATTGAGCAACAAGCATAGCAGCCCTGTATAGTTTGCCAGCTTATATTAAGGTCACAACTTAGCCATAACTAAAAAACATGTGCAGACTTGGCAGAACCAGTGTTTGACTGGATGAAATCCACAGAATCGAAAGAACTGTAAAACAGTTTTGCTTAATATCATTTTCAGTACCAATCTGTAACAGATTTTGTGTTTTGAAACAAAAACCAAAATTGTTGAGACAAAATAAAAATTTTAAATCCCCCCAAAAAGCAAAGACAGGTTCTTTTCGCACAATGTGAAAGTTGCATTTAAAAAACTAGCAAACCTCTCAAAAATCCTATACTCTGTTCCAAACACTTTTTGCTAGGCTTTTGCAACACAAGCTATATCACAGGTCTTGTGCTTCCAAGGGTTATCCCTTCTTTTCACCACTAGATGGCACCGATTTGGGGTCGGTAAAATGAAATTGAAAGACAATCATGCATTTTCTCAATTTATTTTAGCAATTTATGTCATAACTCTTGTAATGTTCATTTAAAACCAAACAATGTCCAAATGAATAGCCTTTTTGGGACCTACACATTATATTTGAAATAAACAATTAAACAATAAGTGGATTCAAAACATCCAGTGTGAATGGCACAGGTGCGTGCAGAGACTTTTAAGGGTTAATGTGACAAATAACTTTAAGACCTTCTAAAATGGTTCATTTTAAAGAAATCATAATGTCATCATATTCATATTATACAAACAGGGTTTGGTAACTTTGAGGGTTGTGGCCTTAGCATTTTTAGTTTGCTGTTTTATTTATATAGCATTTATTATCGAGGCTCTAAATGCAAGCTGAACACTACAAAGGGTTTTTTTTGCCAATATTTAACTTTACTCACTCCTAAACTTTTTCAGTGCTTCAGCCCAGTAATGGACAGGCCTTATCTCACCATATCTCGGTCTTGATTCTGGCCGATTGCTGTGGGTTCTCTTCAGTCTGCGGCTGGACCAGTCTGAGCCAAGGAGCATCTTGCAGAGGGTAATCCATCTCCATCACTTAAATGATTATCCCCATTAATCTGCTGTAAACTAATAAAGTCAACCATGGCACTGCTTGCCTGAACTTCATTAAGTCTTTAGTACGTTTAATATGTCTTAATGTCCCAAGCTCTCTTGCTGCAGCAGATCGCCTGGCATTCGGGCCCCCAGAGAGATGCCTGAAAGATTGAGGCCATTTGTGCCATGTTTTGTTTCCTTGCACTCCTTTTTCTGGTGATGTAGTGTCTGTTGGTATGACATAAGAAGAGCTAGATGGAGGAACGAAGGGTGGGACAGAGGAAAGGAGAGAATGAGAGAAAGGCATCGGTACTGGAGATTTAATTTGCCCAGCCAGACCTCAGATGGGCCCCCGCAGTCAAGGGTTTAATTTGGCTTATCGCGTTATAAAAGACGACCCGGGCTCTGTAATCAATCATCGGCCTGTCAGCAGGAAAGGCGGTTGCTGTAAGGAAGTATGACTTCCCAACACGACTCCGTTTTAATTGCCTCCAAATTGACTGCTTTGTTGCTTTTTGAGAATGTACTGGAAGTTTGCTCAATTAAAGTCAATAAAGCACTGCTCCATATTTGTGCTTCCCTCCCCCCCTCTTTCCCCGGTGGTTACGCCGCTATGGTGGATCATCTTGACATGTGAATGAAGAGTGGGGTTCCCTCGTAAGAACGATGAGTGGAGTCTGCACAATGTCAGGACATGACGATGTTTACTAGACTGAAGGATGTCAAGCTGCCACTGACCATTACCCGTCTAAAGAGGGCATAACTCTCTCCCTGCACTTGCCTGACAAAATAAGTGCTATCTGCACTAAACAAAATGTTAAAGTGCAAGATGAATGCTTAAGGATAGGCATTTATGGGGCATGTTCATCAGGTTCTGAGACGATCTCTTCCCAAATGAATGGCTTCAGATTTTGTTCACGGAAGAATTTGAGGTTCTTGAGATTTCAGAAGCACCACTGATTGATTGATTATGATGAAACCCTATAAAAGCCATTCTCCAGATGTTGATGAGTTAATACTTGTGTTAGTTGAAGCTGTGTGTACTGATCTTTTTTACTAGTGACACCATGAAAATTTCTTCTTATCATAAGAGCTGTTGGGCTCTCAATTTCCTTTCAGATGCGTAATAGGAAACTACTGAAACGTGAGCAGATTCCCATAGACATCCATGTTAAAAGTGCTCAGCTTTACAGCCTGGTACCAACAGTTTAAGACTTTTGCTTTCAGTCACTCAGGGATTTGCTTCCCTCCTTTCCACCTTTGTGTATTCTTTGGAGAGTTAGGATTATGTAGTAGACATTTGCTTCCATTACTGGCTACTCACAATTAAAGCCTCACACTACTTGAAACTTTTTCTATTTTCCAGGTTATGGCTGGTGATCAGTTGTCTAGGATCTTCGTAGGAAAGAGGACCACAAAGAGATGGGACTATCCTTAAAGGTTTACTTGATTGGGCACGGCTCTTGGGGTGTAGTAGCATATAGCCTTTGCGTGTAGCTCCCAGTGGGTTTTTCCTCTGGTTTTGAGTCCCCTAGGCTAGTTATATTTTCTAAAACCTTTTAACTGCATTTAAATGATTGCCAAACCCTTAACTGTCATTTAAATACTGTATAAATATGGCCTCTGCCAAAAATACCTATGGCAATTCTGTTTGATAAAACATGCTCATAATCCGTTTGTTAAGTTGTGATGTTGGGGTCGAGGCGTCTTTAAAAATGACATTTATAAAGTGGAAACTGCTGTTCAGGAAAATGAAAGCTAAAGGTAAGACACAGTTGTTTCATACAGGGGTTTCTCCTCTAACTTGCACTACAGAACATCACATTCCACTTTAATAACATTTATTTTAGGACACCTTGACTCTAGCCTTTATCACGACACATTATTGGTAATTTACATATGTTTAGCTTGATTTAAAACTGATTTAAAGCAATTTTGCTGTAATAATGATCAAAGTTTCAGCGCCTTCTCCCATTGGGTTATCGTTCTGTGAAGCTGCGTTGAAGAATCTCAATTGAAGTACTACATAAAAACATTTGACTTGACTTGACTATGAGTGATGTCACAGACACTACTTTTAAATACTTATACAATCTATGTTTGGGCTTGGTTATAGGTCTGATAACTGGTTACTTGTCACTTATTTCAAATCTGTATTATTTAAAAATGGAACTGATGTTCCATAATTCACGAAAAAAACAATAATTAAGTGCAAAATACATTTAATCACTGGTATAAACTTTAAAAAAAGCCCTTAGTTTTGATGCTCCATACATGTTTGTAAACCAGTGCACTACAAACAAATATTGTATTTCAAAGTAGCAAATATGGTGACAGTAAGGTAACGTTTTTCTATTTATTATTTTTTTTACCAAATGCCAAAAATAAAAATATTAACACATAGTGATGAAGAATAATCCACATCAAATGGATTTTTTGAAGTGAAGCAAAACAGAATTAGCATATTATTCTAAGAAGTTGCCTGTTAGGTCCTTATATGTGTTTTGTTGTTGTATGATGCCCATCCTCAGTGTGTGTGCAGACTCATTTCGTTCATGCACTTGCCGCACATTGGATTCTAATCAAATGCTCTTCTTAAATCTCCTCACTCTCTTTTTCCTGATATACTGTTCCACCTATATTTCAGAATAATCACTGCATCCTTTCATTTCAGTCCGAGTCTTGTCCTGTCTGGAGTGTGTGGATCTGTGGGTTCTCCTGCTGTGAGTTTTCTCTCTATTTATATGGAGATGGTGGTTGTCAGGAACTGGGAAGCTCTCCATGGCTCTGCTAGATCCTAGCTGCTAGCTACCCAGTGCACTGCTGTCTCCGAGTCTATTATGCTCCAAGAGTGTGACTGAAAACTGTCCTTGTGTTACTTTAGCCTTTGTGGTCTCTGCCTTTGTTTGAGTTTTTAATTAATATAAGTATCTTGCATGCAGGTCCTCTGGGCTTACTTTTCTCCTAACATTGCATTTATAAGAGAGAATCCAGCTGCATATTTGGTATAAACAAGTCAAACGGTTGTGTGCCTCTCCCAGCAAGTTTTGCAATTTTATTTTGTTTGTCTAATAAAAAAAATGATTTCTGCTTTAATGGGTTATTGCTTGAAGAGGGTGTATTCAAATGGTAACAGAACTAAAACATTTCCTCAGCAGTCTGTTGGTAAAGCAGCCCATTCTTCTTGGCAAAAAGCCTCCAACTCTTGTGACTTCTTTGGGTATCTTGGTCACGTTTAGGTTCTCCATAGAGTGGTTCAATGATATTGTGGTCAGGAGACTGAGATGGCCACTCCTGAACGTTCACTTTGTTCTGGTGTAACCAATGGCAAGTGAACGTGGCCTTGTTTTTTGGATCATTGTCATGTTGGAACGTCCAGAAACGTCCCATGTGCTGCTTTTGGCTGATGAGTCCAATATCTTCCTCCAGTTTCTTTTGATAACATGATGCATCCTACTCCTCTCCGAAAAGGAGCTTACACATCCCGAAAACATCCTCATGAAACCCGTTCATTAGGTCTCCTTTTTGTGATGTGTAATTGACATGGAAATATTAATTCATAGTAAATAATTATCACAACTAATCACACATTTATAAAATATAAATGTAGTATGCAACAGCAGAAGCGGTCTGTTGATCAATGTAGGATTTTTGGATCACAGATATAATTCTTGACTCTTTTTATGTTGGTGCTTTCTTCAACATCTTAGTTTATTTACTTGATCAGGTTAAATTACAGGGTAGATGATACTCAGGGTGTGATGTATCACTATACCTTAAAGGACACATTAAGGACACTTTATCGATTATCCAATGAAAAGACACTTTGACGCTTTCCGACCACAATCCTGTCCAGCTGTGAGTGCACAGTAGCCACACCCACTCCTCTTTCTTGCCCACTCAAATTTCCGTGGAATTTATAAAAAAAAAAGTGTAGAACCAAAACTTAGAATGGTTTCCTTAACACCTTGTAAAGGTGTCTCAATGTCAATTAACTCTTTTGTTCTAAATTTGGGTTCTTCCTCACACAGGGAGAATTTCATTTATAACAATTGTGCTAAAACACACCTTAAAAAAAACTATAAAACTGTTTTTAAAAACAAAACCTTATGGCAATGATGAGTTGTGTTTAATTTGAATATTACAGACACAACAATTTGATGCATAGAGACCAGTCATGAAGGAACAAATGCAACAGATGTCGACAGTTTATTGATTTCACAGAGTGCTCTATTACTAGAGATGCTTATTGAAGTTTTACTTCCCTGTGTTGGGATTTCTCTCTTTAGATCTCCCACACCAAAAGAGTGCTTGTTTTCTTTTTTTCTCCCAATTAGAGATGACCTCTGACCCCTGAAAGTGATGTCTGGCCCACACTGCTGTAAGACTAAGATAAGTGTCACATATAGGCTTTACTCTTTTTTTGCTACTTGCAAAATCTCTCTCTACATGTTTTACTCACCTAAAAAGGTTTGTCAAATGAAAATTATTACACATTATTAGGTGTCAAACAGTGAAGCTGTTCTGTTTCTTTTTCATGTCATTATTTTTCTTCTTCTGATTCCGCCATAGAAGTCAATGGCAGCCCTGTAAACGGCTTTCAGGAAAGTTGTGAAACTGATAGTTTGCTTATTTGAGTAATATGACCCAATCCGGACCTTCTAACTCCATAGCGCCACCACTAGTCCAAAGTTGCACTTACGTTGCACTTATAATTTTTGAACTGAATGGACTAATAGAGACAAATTTCTTAATTCTAAATAATCCTTGGCTTAGGTCAATTCCGAAGCACTATGTGACATCATTGTACTGCTATTTGGAATTATCATCAAAACCTACTTTTGCTAACTCTTCCTAGATTCATTATCAGATTTTCAGTAAATTTGTTCCGGATCATCCTCTGACTATACTGACTAAAAATAATGGAATTCAAGTTGATTTGGCAAAGTGTTTATGAATGGGGCGTGAACAATTATGAGGTAACGTTTGCCAAAATGTGCTTAAATCTATACCTCAGTAGTGCTTTAGTAAATCAACTCCAAACGTGCTGAAAGTTATAATAACTATGATCTGAAGTTTTCTGCAAAGTTTCAGCACAGTACCCCAATGGGTCAGGAGTAACAAAAATGGGCTTTTTGCCTTGTAACTCTATATCTATTAATCGTAAAATCTTAAAATTGGTTTCAAACGTCAGACCATGTCCATTTTTAGTGTGTCAGCCATTTTGAATGTCAACCATCTTGGATTTTGTCAAAAGTTGCTTTTTTGTAAGTGCATCAACATATCTTTTCAAAAGTTGGCTAGTAACATCTCTTGAAGGTACCCAAAGAATTTGAAGATGCATCTCTACAACCACTGACATATTGGCTCCAAACATCCGTTATAAAGCTGGTAACAGAATCACCTTAATGTATAAGTTTATAAACTCCTTAATAAAGCTAAAGCTTTTGAATATGTAAGTTTTCAATTGTTTTGCCTACAAACCAATGAAAATGTGGTCATTTGCCTGTCTACCAAGTCAACCCTTTTTAGTTTCTTGAAGTTTAGCCCCGTATTACTGCTTACAGTTATATTAATATAATTTAGCCTGTAACAATGATTGAAGTCAGGTTCAGTTTTGTGATTTTTACTCCAGCATTTGGCAGACACTTGAACTCAAAGTGATTTCATTTCAAGGACTGAATTTATATTTCAGTACAGGAACTTACCTTCACCAGGAAACAAATGCACAACCTTGGTTCTACGTCTCTCCTTTATAATCACTTAACCAATTCTTCCTCTACAATGTTTTTTTGTCTCAGTAGCTGGTACATCTCAAAATAGGTGTGAAGCAGAAGTAAATAATCTCTTTACTCATTGTCTAATACAGGCTCATTGTCTAAATACAGGCTTGACATCATCATCATCATCCCATAGCTCGGTCTAAGGTCTGAAGCGAGCAGGATTTTTGAGGGTCAGAGTGGGTCATTAGGTGCGAGCTGAAGCCCTGGAGGCCTGTGTAGGCACCAGCCAGTCTGCACTGCTCTTCTGGCTTGCTGGACCTGTTTGTTATGGTGGAGCAAAGCCTGTGTAATTGGGTCTAGGGGAGAGGGAGCAAGGAAGAAACCATAAACACAGAAATAGCCTCTACCTGTTGAAGAGCATGTGTGATGACAGATTATGACGCTTCTGTTCTGTCCATGCGATTCTGTGGTGATAATAAAGAGAATTAATGGCTTTGTATGGGTGCTCCCTGATCCTTCAAGATTTCCATAGACTGTTATATTTCAGATGTTGTAGTCAAGGCTTTAATGAAAACGCATTGCTAGCTTTGGGCTTGGAATGTGATCATGCATATATGTATGAAAATCTCTTTATGCATGCACAGCAGATGATGCTGTGCTTGGACAATAATGATGATAATGAAAAAGAAAAATTATCTTACGTGAAATGTGTTTTTTTGATTAATGACTGCACGCTTTTTGTGGAATTGCTGGTTAATATGTTTTCTCTTCCTGCCTGCTTTTAACTTCGGAGAAGCTCATTTGTTTTTCTTAGATTCCTTTCTTCTGAAAATTACTTGTCTTAGCACTTTTATATGACAAAATACATTTTACTTAAGGGATTTGCTTAATCTAAATGTTTTAGGAAAATATTTCTTAACCCTTAGTTTTTGACACCTTTACAATTCGTGCTCAATAATATTACTTTTAAAACAGTTTTTGTGGCATTGCTTGATATCATTCTTTAGTACAACCCCAATTTTATAGTACCTTACACAATAAATCCACGATAAACCTGACATTGTACAAAAATACAATTGTACAAGTAATGCATTTAGTCGTTTTTTACTTTAGGGAA
Organism: Danionella cerebrum; assembly: GCA_007224835.1. NCBI lineage: Eukaryota > Metazoa > Chordata > Actinopteri > Cypriniformes > Danionidae > Danionella > Danionella cerebrum. Next base: position 64,643 of record SRMA01025178.1, on the reverse strand, counting down.
CAGTTTTTATGTTTTTTACAAAAATTACAATTTTTATAATAAAAAATTACAAATATTTTTAAAATAAAAAATGTATAAATCCCCCCAAAAAAGCAAAAACAATTTCAAAACAATGTGAAAATTGTATAAAATAAAGGCAAACCTTTCCAAAACCTCATATATTGTTCCAAGCACTTTTTGGCATTTGCCAAAACTTGTAAATCACAATCTATCTCACAGGTCTTGTACTTCTGAGGGGTATTACTTGATGGCAGGGATTCAGAGTCTATAAAGCAGAACAAAAGACAATCGCTCTTTTTTCTGTGCAGACAGGGACTGCTAAGGGTTGAGAAATAATTCTAATTTACTTACTAAAAGTTAAAAAAATTACTTTCTTTTGCTTAAGGGCTTTTATATTTTCTCCTCTTTATAACAACTTTGTTTTGCAAAAAAAAAAAAAAAAGTTTGTACACTTAATGGCCTATCTGCTTGGTCATGGTTAGGCTCACAAGGTTCTGCTGGTGTCAGCTCACATTGGGAAAGTCCTGGAGAGGTCACATGGTCAAATTCACTCTTTTGTAACCGTTGTACCTGAAGGAAACCCATGCACTCATGGGGAAGAGATGCGAACATCACTCAGGAAGTCCGCAGCCTGACATTCATGCTACTGTTGTAAACTTAATCTCACCTTGTGTAAAAATCCACTTTCCAATCCACTACTGAAACTGCTGAAACTTTAGCAACTGCTTCTTTGAGTTTATGCGTGAGATCATCACCTCACGCACACATCATGTCCATTGATCAGGAATGTTCCAGTAATCCTGGCCACTTGGTACTCTCACACAAAGGCACTGCACCAATGTTGTGCCAGAAGTAAACACCCCTGCCGTTGATTTGTTTGGCATTAGAAAATACATAAAAATAAATCAACAAAACATGCTATTATGAAAACATACCAATATATGTTGTTTAAAATACACAGAGGTAAACTAGTTAAACAGTTGTTGAAATTACAAATCTGTTCTTCATGTGTTTGAGTATCAATAAGCTGATCAGATGCTTATAGGGGTCAACTGTGAAAACTTAAAGTTCCTTTGATTTTCGAAGACTCTGTAAACAGAAGAACACAACAGGCTTCTGCTTCTGTCTCTGAGTTTGTTCATAAAAATTAAGAAATGTCAGTAAAGAGTGTATCCTAACCGTTTACTTCACCGAATTTAAGAGTATTTGTACACAGAGAGAACTGTTTAAGCTGATATAAACATTAATGTAATAGTGTAGCAAAGTAATGAGTAATAAACATATGGAACACATGTGGGGCTGGAAAATGCATCTTCGATGTGGCAGTCAAGCACAATGGCACTGAGTGACTGCTGTAAAGAGGGTTCTTTTCTTCTGCTGAGTCTGTGGAGCTCTGGAGGGGAGGCTATCGTGTTGATCGTTCTCATAATGAGCAGTAGCTGGTGGGATGAGTCCATCCATCTCTGTGAAGTGAACAGCTCCCAGCTGGGTTTCTGTGCTCAGGACGGGAATGGGAAGTCAGGATGGCTTCTCCTGCCTCCCCCAAATAACACAGGCGACAGGATGCACCCACACTCGAGAGGACAGACACAGCATCCAGTGGCTGCGGGAGGAGACGCTTCCGCTGTCAGAGGTGTCATGTCCACTACTTGAGTGTGGAGTGAATCCACATGCTGCCTGGAGGGTATGATGAAGCTTCCCATGTGCTGCTGGGAGAAAGAATTGAGATGATAAATCTGTACTTATGTTCAGCCTCGGAGGGAGGGATCCGCAATTTTTGAAAGGGGTTATTCCTAATTTTCCTACAGAATGAAATAAAGATTTTTAAGTAGTTCATAAACCCACAATTAGTTTTATTTTTAAACATTACCTCCATGAATATAAAATTAAATTATGTGTTTTGAATTATTCAACAGTAAATATGTGACCGCTTTACAATATTTAATGAGCTAATACATGTTTTTCGAACAGGATATTTAGTGGTTGGAGAAAAATGTCTGTATGTTGGGAGAATCTAATGGAGGCTTTAAATGCTTCTCACTGATTACTGATGATGGTTAATATACAAACCGATGGTTTTATTTGATGAAAGATGTCATGTTAAACCTCTAACAGAGCCATAACAGTCTCTTGTTACGTTACCAGTGAAATCAGGCGGCTCTTTAATTTGCTGCAATCACTGCAGATGAGTTTGATTTATTGGTCAACATTGGTCAGGTTCCAATCTTTTTTTAAAACACATTTTCGACTGTAGAAAATGCCATAACGATGAGCTATTTATCAAATAATTGTTTCAAGGCATGTTTTGACAAGGCACATTATCGAGTAAAATGAGTCATTAGCAAGGGAGACACAACAAGTTAATGGATGTGCCATCCTTCAGCACCTCAGCAACTGATCTGGACATTTGTTAACCGCTGCTTATCTGTCATTTTAAAAAATTACAATGTCTCAATATTTTATTTGCGATTTACTTTTTACAATCAACCGAGAAGCCATGTTTCATTTTTAAACTATACAATGTTTCTTTTTCTTTAAACTATATGGGCCAAAATATTGCAGCTTCTCTTCCCCTTTGGCATAGACCATTTGGAAGGTTCATTAATTTAATAAAAGGTTAAAGAGAGCGAAGTTTCCATTGTGACCTCCAGAAATGAAAACCCATTTCCCTTTTCCCAGAACCAAGAACTGGGTTTATCTGGAGCTCAGATTCACCGGGCATCTTTTGGATTACGTTTTTGGTAGAAAATGCAAGATAAAGTTCTTAAAAGTTAGATTTCAGTTGTGTTGCTGCATTGTTTATGCATTTCATAACTGACCGGCATGACTAAGTAGTAATTTATTATTGTCGTGATTTCCACCAATAACATTTTAGGCAATTAGAAAATACAAATAGATTTAGAATTCTATAGTGCGACACTGTAAACCCCACAGTAAGCAAAACTTTTGTGGAAACTATTTCCTTGTTTGAGTACAATTTCAAATGTTTAGAGACACTCGGTTTGAACTGTGAGCGTTTTGAACTGGGAACCTTTTAGTGAAGTTCGTGGTGATATTTAAAAATTGAAATGGCAATTTATTCCTTTTCTAATGTACATTTTGTAAACACATTTTCAAGTATTTTTTAAATGTTTCAAATTCAGAAATGAATGTCTTTAGTTTGTAATAACTTTGTATTTGTTGACAATAAATTAATGATAAACTTTTTCTTTATTGTCATTTTAACTTTTTAATTATTTACTAATTACTTAACTGCTATTTACTCATTTACTGCGTTCTCTTTTAATCGTCTTTGAGTTTGTGAAGTTTGATTTTAGAGCCAAACAAAGAACTAAAACATCATTCCGATTCTTTGCAGATTTATATTGCATTGGCAGACATTAATGAAGGTAAACCGAGGGAATTCGTCCCGTGCAAAAGAGAGTGCTGCTCTTGAAGCTGTCAGCGGTGAAGCTGAGTCTCTGTGCGTGCGTGCGCGCTCTCGGTTGCGTCTGATGGACTTGGCGCCAGTGAGATCACGTGTCAAACATTATACAGGTGAACTGATGACGTATGCTGACAGCTTTCAGGATATTAGAAGGAAAGTCTACATTTAAATTTAGTTTTTGAAATAGTTTTGCGCGAAGATTTTAAGATGTTAGATATTTGTATCGTCATCAAAACAAACAAGAATAAGCCATACCGAACTGGATAATTAGCGAGTATGTTTACCTTGAATAAACATTCATACACTTTTAAAAATACTTTTTAAAACATTCGATGTATATACAGTGCATCAGTTAAGTAAATGACAAATAAATTTTGAACTCCCTCGCTGCTCATTTTCCTCCATCAAATATCAAATTCAGCGTAAAAGTTGCCAAAGCTGATTCAACAATAAAAATGAGGTACATATTTGTTGAATGGATTTTGTTGAATGGATTTAATAAATTGTACAAATACATTTAGCCAGTGGAAACGTGCAAATATGATGCCATTTGAGCAATAACGTTCATAGACGATTCTGTATAAGGGTGAAGTAAATAGAAAATGAGGATATTGCATTCGTTCGGTATCATTTCATTAAAATTTTTTTTACAAATGGGAAAGTAATTCATGAACACATTTGAACAAAAAACACATTTTTCGTCCACGTTTTTAACCCATGCTTGTTATTTAAGTTTGAATAATTTGAAAAGAATTAAACGACGTCTTTTAACCAGAATGATTCGTTTCAATTAGACATTTTATTTATATTATATAAGTTGTTTTTATATTACTTATTTTATTATATAAGATGTTCATAAATCCCGTTTATCTCTTTTTAGTCACTGTGAAATTGATTTAAAAGAAAATGTTCGAGGTAAATCTCGGTGTCAGGAATAGAAATCTGTGTCGAAAAGATTAACTTTTTCAAAATCCCCAAATGCTGAATAGGAACTTTCCTTGAGTTTCAAAGAGACCCATCATGATTCTTTAGCCAATTGGCTCTCTCTCAGCACAGAATTGAAGGCTTAATTTTACCCAGCCTCTTTGGCATTTTGATTGATGCTCCCGTGGCTCCATCCGGAGGGTTATAGCTATGGCTTAAGGAAGGGAGTAAAGGACAACTCCGTCTTTCTCACACATGCAGTCGAAGCTTTTAGATAACAAATCGGGACTAAGCTGTGTTTTAGTTGCTGTGTATGCTAACTGCGGTGACGTGGAGGATCGCAGGAACGCGCGGCTCCCCACACCATGGATCATATGGGGGCGCATCTGCACCAGTCGCACGCAGACACCATCAGTTTTGGGATCGATCAGATTCTCAACAATGGAGAGCAGGGGAGCTGTATGATCTCCAACCCCAGAATGCAGGAGCTGGACTACGGTCTGGGCTGCATTGTCAGCACCGCTTATAACACAATGACTGGGAACTACAGTGTCGGTAATTCGGGTGGATACAATGGGAACTCGTGCAACGTTGGATCCTTCAGCGGCTCCTACAATATGAACTTGGGCTCGAATGTGAATGGGAATTGCCTTAACCCTTCGGGGGTAATCCGTGTACCAGCGCATCGGCCTCTGGGCACTGTTCACTCGTCCATTCCCAGCAGCGCAGCCTCGGTGCCAAGTATGGGAAGCATGAGCTCCATTAACAATCTCACGGGATTAACCTTTCCATGGATGGAGAGTAACAGGAGATATACCAAAGACAGGTTTACAGGTAGTTTCTCAGCTTCTGCGAATGTTGCGTTCTCAATCTAATTGCGCGCAGGGAAAATGTAGTTTATGATTCAGTTTTTGTCAAAGAAGCATTTGATTTCATTGCATGGGGAAAGTTACCCCTTGTTTTAGATGAATTGCGAAATTACACAAGTTAAATCGGAATAACATTAAATCCCATTTTGACAACCAAATTAATTGAAACAAATGGTTGTCAAACAAACAATAAACAAATTTTGTTCGATTACGAGATAAAATATGGTAAGTTATCACATCTACACCCTTTAACACGCTCGTAGATGTGGTGGAATTTTGAGAAAATTATCTTCTGTAAATGGAAATTAAGTAATCATGACCATTTCGTAGATGCAACCTTTATTATAAAAATAAATTATTATATATTTTAATTATTTCGATATTGTCAAGACATTGAACATATGTATGTATATTCTGTTTAAAAAGGTCATAATAAAATAATGGGTACCCATTTGTATTGTTGTTTACTAAAAAAATATATGATATAAAGGGTTTTCGTGTCTTCCTAGCTGAAAGGAATCCCTAATGCAATTTTTAAGCATTAGAATCTTCTATTTTGTCATTCACTTTTGATCCCTATATATAAACAGCCAACATAAAAGTCGTTCAGATCGCGTCTAAACGGCGTGCTTTTGACGCATTAATTGTTCTAATTTGTTCCGCTTGGTTTCACTCTGTCTCTCAATGCAGTGGCCTTATCGCCGTTCACTGTAACACGCCGTATAGGTCACCCGTACCAGAACCGAACACCCCCGAAGAAGAAGAAGCCCCGGACATCGTTCACGCGTCTGCAGATCTGCGAGTTAGAGAAACGCTTCCACCGGCAGAAATACCTGGCGTCAGCTGAGAGAGCCGCCTTAGCCAAAGCACTTAAAATGACTGATGCACAGGTCAAAACATGGTTCCAGAACAGAAGGACTAAATGGAGGTGAGCTTTTGTGATCTAATCAAGGCTAAGACTCGCGCGTAAAGCATTCTTCTTGTCTGGATATGTCCGTGGAGAGTTAGTTTTAAGCAAATCGAGAGGTCAGATTGGTTGCATAAGAGATTAAATAAGATGCAATTCACTTATTCGGGAGGTCTGTGCGGTTTCTAAACGTCCAGATGTTTTATTCGAGGTAATGAGGAAACGGTCAATTTATCAAAAGAAAAAATATCTATGATATTTAATTATGTTAAATGTATGGACCTGCTTTTGCGGTCCCCCACCATTCATCTCGCGTCCTGAGATCATCTTCCTCTTCGGCCTTCGTCCTCCCATGGCCCTATAAAATGCAATCTGTGTCCCGGCCATTAAGCCATGTTACACAGTAAAATCCTAAGAGTTAAATTATCTCTACTCGGAGTATATTTGGTCCCACTCTGTATAGAATTAAACCGACTCTGAGAAAGAGTAATTTAATAATCTATTTTCTTCATGTTTTTCCAAATCTGCATGGAAAATGCAAACTAAATATTAACTACTCAGAGAGGGACCAAGTCTACTCCAGAAAGAGTAAAAACAGACAAATATAGACTGTTTAGTTCAAATAGACTCATTTAAATAACTCTCCTTCAGTGTTGGTTTAACTCTGAGTGGGACCAAATACACTCTGAGTAGAGTTAATTTAACTCTTAGGATTTTACTGTTATATATGTGCCGGCAATAGTCCCGATCTCTATCCCCTTAGAATTAATCTCAAAATGGTTTAGTCCAAGAAACTTTCTCTTGTTCAGTCTCCTCTCCATCTTCTATAGTAAATATAACATTTGTTTGTAGTAAAATGCTTGTTGTTTATGTTTTGTTGTCTTTTGCTGTCATTGAGTTTGTTGAAAGGCGCTAAAATAAAAACAATGATTATTATTATTGTTGTTATTATTATTCGTAGCAGTAGTATTTATGTTAATGTAGTTATTGTTGTTCTTTTTATTGCTAATAGTTGGCCGTTTTGTTAAATTCGCTTTTACAACGCTGGCCTAAATGAACCCGTACACCCCGATTCATACAGTTCCCGAATAACAGACGAAACGAATTGCATTTTTTATTTGATTGTTGTTTGGTGATTGTTTAATTTTGAATCGTCATGATAGCGTCCAAGTTTTTTTCACAGGCGGCAGACAGCAGAGGAGAGAGAAGCCGAGCGACAGCAAGCCAACCGAATCCTCCTTCAACTCCAGCAAGAGGCTTTTCAAAAGACGATCAACCAGCCTGTGACTCCAGACCCCATCTGCCTTCACAACAGCTCTCTGTTCGCCCTCCAGAACCTGCAGCCATGGACTGAGAACACAGCCAAACTCAGCAGCCTCCCGAACACTGACTGACCGCGATAGCAATGGCAGGCCAAACATTTTGGGCCCATGTATTCTTTAAGAACAATCTTAAAAAAAGAAAACAGGAAAGAAAACACACCTAGCTACCCCTTTACATAACAACAGTTTTCAATCAGTTTTTTCTTACATCTTAAAATGGTTTTGAACAAAATCTAAAGTTCTTTCAAGACAATTCATTTGCATCTCAAACATGCGAATATCTTTTGCAAACTTTAAAATATCATAACTAAATTATATTAAGCCTCACAAACGAACAACAAATCACTTAAATGTACTAGTAATTAATAGTTAAACAACTATTAATTACGTTTACCTACAGGTCTAAAACAAATAGTTTAGTAATAAAATAAAGTATAATAATTAACTACGTTAATTTATTAACTCCTCTCTAGTAGCTTATATTCAATATTTTAGCTAAATGTGTGAGTTACAATCGAAATGTTTGATGATATTCACGTTTTAAGTGTACTCTCTGGATTGTCGCTCAAGAGTGATATGATGAATTTAACTGTAAAAACAAATAAAAACAACCCGAGAAAGTTTATATAAAAGAAAAATGCAAGAGCTAACAACTAGACAGTTTTAGACCTATTAATGATAACTTGTCAACATAAATAAAGTTTAAAAGAAGAACCCTTTGTATGCATTTTAACGAGAGAGTCTGCATTTTGCACGGTTGCTATACTTTTCAAAAAAGTCCACCTTAAAGGAACGACTTTGTGCTTGTCTGAAAGCAGGTTGAGATTTAATGCGATGAAATATAAAGCTCTTGCAGAAATGTTTTGAACCTTTTCTAGAAGTTGTATTCGTTGTCAATTGTGCTGCTAACATTGATTATCTTTTTCTTTTTTCATTTTAGAAAATGGTTAGATTGTATTTACCCGAGTGGGAAATTTCCAGATTCCATTTTAAAGAAGCAGAGAATAAGATGGAAACATCAACATCCGTAAATATTTATTATATACACTTTAAGTATTTAGATTAAATGTGTATCATAGGAAAACTTAAAGACTTTGTTAGCCAATCCTTTCAATTAGCCCTAGGCCATGGTTTTCTTAATGCAATTTCTCACATCTTCATGTCTGACTGATTAAATTGGTCTATGATTGTAATGTCTCCAAACAAAGTTCTTGTTTCTCTGTCGCTTTGTTATAAGGGGGTTAATGTCTGGTTGATTTGTAGAAGGCTATTAGTCGAGCAACCATGGAAAAACCTCAGACAGGATATTGCATTGTTGACAGGTACCAGACATGCACGGAGATGACACATATACAGTTGCATGATAAATGTCAATGCATTTTCAGTGTGTGTTTTTTATTAGGAGCAGATGTGATGGTGTTCTTGAAACTAACCAGAATGGTTTTCATTGTTGCATCAGAAGAGTTTCATCCCACATCATCTCTTCTCCTACCTCGTGGGTTGATGGGTATAAAGTTCCAGAATGGAATAAAAAAATTGAAATAACTTCACTTGCTGCAAATTACGAGTTCAAGGTCAAATATAATAATAATAATAATAATAATAATAATAATAATAATAATAATAATAATAATAATAAACAATAAAAGTATTTTATCACAACAAAATGCTATTGTTGGATCTGTTTCTTTAACCCATATGAGATGGACAAGCACATAAAATAAGTCAGAACAAAATTTGAAAACTGAGTGAAATATACAAATGGCCTAAAATGTATTACCATATTACATTATATGTTCATCCCTTCATAACTTTGAACGACATTAAAGTTAAAAATGGTTCTGCACATATCTGGTGATACTCGGAGCCTCTCGATGCTATTTTGCGTCCCATTCAAATGACGACTGTTACGTCATCTCCAGTCGCCAAAACATTATCAGTTGTGTAACTTGTATTTTTGCAGTTAGAAAGAAGTACGCAATAGAGAAAATGTATCTTTTACGTGCGTGCTGTTCTACAACTAAATCATTTGTAAGGAGAGGACTGACTTCAGAGATTCTTTATATCGGTGAGTGGAATAAAGTGCATTTGATCGTTCACGCTGTCTTTCACTTGCAAGATTTTTGCAGTTTTCTTTTTAAATTATAATGTATATTATAACGATAGCTGTATGTCAACGTCAAACCAACTGTGATAAACCCTGTACTTCTCATTGCTCTTGTGTTCAGTTGGTAACAGGAGAGCAGGATATTCATCTCGGGATGTGGGTAAAGATAAAGAGCCTTTAAGGAAAGCCAAAACGCCCCAAGGACGCTTTGACATGGACGAAACTGAAGCAAAAACAAAAGATGTGCTTGAAAGTGAGACCATTTTTTTATTTATAATTAACTGCCTAAATATTTTAAATAATCAAAACATTGCTTTTTCTAAACAACGTGGTTTTGAAATTATATTTATGTTTTTGGCAGGCAAGTTTTATTCACAGTCATAATAATATTCACACTAAAATTCTGTTTTAAATGGAAATCAGTGAACTGTGATGTTGCAAGCAGAATCCTTTGCTTACTGAACCACAGAGAAGCCCGCAGAAGATGATGTTTTTTTCCCTTCTTCTTCAGAGTTTCCTGATGATGTGAATCCAGAAACTAAAGAGCAAGGTGGCCCCAGAGGTCCTGAACCTACACGTTATGGCGACTGGGAAAGAAAGGGCCGTTGCATTGATTTTTAGTTATTGACGATGAACATGTTTTAGGATTAATTTTATTGTATAGACACACACTGTGTATTTATACTGTATATTTTGTATATGTATGTTTGAATTGTTCATTTAAAAGTGGTTAAATTCTCCTTATAGGGTCCTTATAACATATTCAAGTGTAACTGTTCTTGATTTTAATTAATTTCTTTCTGGATGCTCTTTTCAACAAAAACATTAAAGAGGGTTTTGCCATTTCAAGCAGTCTTGTTTTGTCACACATGTCTGGTATCAATCTGCAATTCATTTAATGCTTAAAATTACATGTAATTTTTACTAAATTGTTTTTCCAGTCATCTAGCAAATAAGCAGAAAGCAGAAATGGAAATTTGCCATTATCATCACAAATAACTTGGAAATATATGTTACTGATCATTGTATCCACTTTTTTTTATCATGGTTAAACAAATCACAATAATTGAAGGGTTAGAGAGCACATTCACCAATGGTATACTGCTGGATATAGACATTACCTGGATATATATATATATATATATATATATATATATATATATATGTATATACATACATACATACATATATACATACATACATACATACATATATATATATATATATATACACACATACATATATACATATACATTCAATGTAAGGCTCTCAATACGTTTGGCTCTGCGTCTTGCCAATGAATTTATACGTCAGCAATGACGTAAACTCCAAACCGCTTTATATTTTTTGAAGTCTTATTTTTTTTTAAACTAATTTAAAATTGTAGTTCCTAATTATTTTTTATTGCAGATTTCCTTTTATCATGTTTTTTAAAAGTATTTTATTAGATTAAGCGCACTATCTTGAGCTTCATTTCCGCTTCCGGTCAGCTCCGCCAATCGGCCATATTCCACCGTTCCGTCTCAGCCGAGCCGTTGCCCTGTTGCCGCAAGCTCATCATAATTTTATTGCTCGGGGATGGTCTTCAGTTTGTAATTTGTTTACAGAACAAAGTGGTTCGGGAGAAGAGAGGGGTGATTTTATCCAGAGAGGTTGACAGAGACAGGACGAAGATGACGACGCGATCGGAAAGAGAGAAGGCTCAGAAGCTGAACGAGCAGCATCAGGCCATTCTGTCCAAAATGCTGAGAGAGGAGGATAACAAATACTGCGCCGACTGCGAAGCCAAAGGTGAGAGCTGATGTCAAACGAAAGAAAACCTTGCGTTTGCTGCTACGTTCACTCGTGTGTGCTAGGACTCTCGTTGCGCTCTCAGGTTGTTCAGGTTTGTCACGGTTCTGAGTCACTGGGAGATGAGAGCTAAGGCTGTGTCTTAACCCACCGAGCTCTCGCAGCATGTTTGAGCGTATGAGGATTGAACTAATGCCAGACTTCAGTTTGACAGCTCGCTGGACTTTTATATCCGGGTAATTACTATTCCGCCGTGTGTCCTTGGCTAAAACCATTATTAATGCATGAACGGAAAACCAGACCGCAGTTAAAGTGATCAGTGTACGTCTCATACAGGCAACATGTCGTCTCATTAATTCAAATACTGTTGTCTCGACATATCTGCTTTGATCTCCCAAAGCACTCCCAAAATACTGTCATCTGTTCTGAAAGAGCTCATTATTAATGTGTCCTAGCAACTATGCATTCCTATAGTGAAAGAATTTACATTTCCAGGCTGTTGAATGCATTTATGGAAGAACCAGACAGGCTGCCACTTAATATAAGTAATGCTTATATGTGTGATTGTGGGGTATTCTTGAAAGTGCTTAAATTACAGTGCTTCTAAAGGGGGCGTCAGATGCCCTTTTCTAACAATGTGTCTAAGATAAGATTGTGTTTGTTAAATACCTGTTTACCTCATAAAATGTTGTTATTTTGGACTGTTTTATTGAGAAAGAGTTACCACTGATGCCACCCCTACATCGTGCAGAATTTCTACACTTTGTTCTCATTGAGTTGTTGGTTGTAAATAATGTTTTTTATTTACCCAAAGACCATACACCACAGCAAACATATGCCACTTTTCCACCAACCTGTTTTGTAACAGCACAGCTCTTCTTGGAAAGCTTTTGGTGTCTTACATTCTGTACTCTTTAGCTGGTCTTTTTGTATCCATTTAGATGTGGTTTTAAAAGCAGGCTTAGTAGATCGAAGGAAATTCGTGTCTCTGTTTTTAGAAGAAAATTTGTGACTCAACATTCTGTTGATCGCTGACTAGTCAGTTGTTGAGCTTACTGTTGGTCTTAAAGAATAGTCAGTGCTCATGTCATTAAAGTGTGGTACAAAAACGATGCACAATATATATTCTTAAACCCAATAACAATTCAACTTTTAGGTTACTTAAGGTAATGGTTGTTTTCTGTCAAGTTAGTAGCATACAAATACCACTCTTTTAAGTCTCCATTGTTCCTTGTTGCATGTGTAGAGCTTTGTGTATACCTTCTTTTTTATGGCAGGGTTGTACATTTCAGGCCCATTTGCTATGATGTGACCAGCGTAACCAGTATGATGTAGCAGAGCTACAAACAAACGAACTAAACATTGAACTAAACCATTTGTGTCTAAAATAAGCCAATATTGGAAGTTGGCAGAAACACGAAGGAGAACTTTGGCGAGTAGAGTTAAGCATTACCAAGCCGAGTCATACCAGTAATAAAATTAATTGGGAAATTTCTGATGTAACTGGTGCTACATTTGATGATAATTTGAGACAATTTCATGTTCATAGAACTTTACATGGATTGAATCCCAAATGTTGTGATATCACAAATTGGGCTATTGACTACTTGCATGTAGACTCGTGATGCACTTCTGCCTTGAAGTATGAATTCTGGTTTGTTGTCTATTGGAGTTGGTGAAAATGTTCAGAAAAAGTGTTTTTTTTTAGATTTCAGATACAGCAGAAGATATACAGTGCACACTGTTGTCGTCTGCAAAGTTCCACAGAATTTCACATTTTCCCAGTTTTCCTGCTGATATCAACCATAGAAAACCATAGAACACATGCAGAGACGCCAAGTTTTTGTCCAAAAAACAACTTTCGCCTCTAAAATAAATAAATAATAAATAGTGAAATTCTGTATAGAATTTGGTGGCTCTTTTTTCTGGGCAGAAACTTTGCAACATTTCCAAGTTTCCTATTACAATTTTTAGGGATGTCCCGAGCCGATCATAAAGATCGGTATCGGGGCCGATCGAGGCATTTTTTAACTGATCGGAATCGGCTCTATGTATCGGACCAATCGAATGTTTACGTCAGCTACGTCACGCACGTGTCGCAAACTCGCATGTTAAACTCGCATGTTGTTTACTACTTGCAATACGGTGCTAAGATGTCTGCAGTGTGGAAGTATTTTAAGTTGGAAAGTGATTCTAGTCTGGTAGCTACATGCAACGTTTGCAATGCGAGCTGTTGTGTGCTGCCCCTTTAAGGACGTTGATGACGTGCTTAGAGCGTGCGTGAATCAGGAAGAAATATGAGAGACTCGCATGTTTGTGCTCGTGTTAAAAAAAAAAGGTTCAAGCTCTACAAAAACCTTCATTTAATGCTTATTTATTCCCAGCGTGGTAAGCTAATGTTTAAAAAAGTATATTTTGTTTATTTAAAAGGGATTTCATAGATCGCTATTTGTTGTTTATATTAGCGCCTAAGCGCCTAAATAGCGTGTTTAAGTTTTGTGTGTTGTGATGATTTACATGTCTTTATCTAATAGGTTTGTGACATGTTGAAGTGTTCTTCGTAACTTAAAATGTGTAACATTTTCGTTGTTGAAGAAATAGAAATGTTTATTTACTGATTGTTATTTAATACCCCATGTAAAATATATTATTTTCTCTTTTTTTTTCTAGTTTGACGCGGTGGTACTAGCAAAGCAGCCTTTAATACTACCAACTTGATAAGGCATCTTAAAACGAAACACACGACAGAATATTGCGACTTCACTGAGCTGTAAAATTGAGATTTCATATTTGTGAGAAATAAAAAACTGTAAAGGAACAGGTTGCTTTCAGTTTTTTTTAATTGATGCACTGCTGAGCTATTTGGTTGTCAAGAGTACACACTGGATTGATTTAATAACCTGCATGCACTTAAAGTGTGCAATTAGCACAAGGAAAAGACAAGTATCGGATCGGGACTCGGTATGGGTCGATACTTAAAATTAAATGACTCGGATCGGATCGGGGGCTCAAAAAACCTGATCGGGACATCCCTAACAATTTTACTTTAATATCCGTTCTGTCGTCCCACCAAGCTCTTTGATCTCGCTTAAGTTGTGGTGAGGATTGTCGCTAGGTTATCATGATGTCACAGTAAAGTGCCTTCTAGCTCTCCTTTAAATTTGCCAGAGTGTTGTCTTGCGTTTGTCCGCACCTGTTCACCTGTATTGTTTGGCCTCTCTTTTTCATCTTACATAACACTGCTACTGAAGGGTGGAGTTTAATAAGGTCACACATCACCATATTGATGTCAGAGATGAATGGAGCTATTCAATGTGATGTCAAAACACTTACTGTCTTTGCTTGTGGTGTTCTTGGATGTTTTTGATTTTAGAGAAATTATACATTTCAGTTTTGTGTATATAAAGTGTACAAAGTGTGGCATAAAGTCACAGAGTGATTAGAAAAACAAAGCATGTTGCCTCAACACAACTATTCAAGTTACTGAATAGTTATTTGACATTGGGCTTTGCCTCCCTTCACACACAAAAAATTGGGGTTGTCTTATGTTTATCCCAAAAGAAAAAAACAATTAATAAAATGTTGTAAAGAATTTTGCAAACCAATAGGTGGCAGTCAATTACAACCCCGAAGTCCTATCATCTCATAAAAAAAAAAACGATATTCACCATTGACTGTACAGAGCTATATATGGTACAGTAAACAACACAGTCCTAACTTCGTCAATCATTAGACTGCTCTTTGTAAATAAAGACGATGCTGAACAGTTAAGCCAAGTACTGAGAGTCGACAACAACAAAGCCCCAAAATCCCATTTTCACTGTCGGCAGCTAAATGTGTTTCCAGCATTTTCAAAAGGACACACCTTGTTTATAGATGCAAATAGAGGGTTGCATGACAGTGATTATGCGTTTACATGCGGACAAAACCATGCAGAAAAAAATCCTGTATTCGAAAAATGGGTATGTTAGGACAGTAGGGAGGCAATGGTACACAAGCTTCACATAAATCTGATGATTAAAAATACATTTTTCCTTCCCAACATAAGTGTAAATGTCCATTTTGATTGATATGTAATATTTTGACAGTCATGGGTCAACTCGCTTTTGTTTACGTGTTTTTTTTTTCTTCTCATTGGTTGATGTCACTCTGCCGACTGTCACGCTCATGCAGAAGACTGCAATAGAAATAACCCTGCTTATGTTTAAGGTCACATTTATTCAGATAAGTCTTGAGTCAGTGGCATAAACATGTGCTCAAAGGCTTTGTGGGCTTTGTGTTTCTGCATTCTTATTTGCATCGAAGGGTGTTCAAAAAGTCCTCATTCATGCCTGGGGCAGCACACTCATGTGACAGGCCTGGTGTCTGGTGATAAGAATGGACTAGTTTTTAAAAATTTTTTTCAAAAGGGTGATTCTATTAGTGGTCTTGCAATATTTACTGCCGTTTCAATCCATTTCAATGTCTTTTGGCTAGAAACATAAACTAACCACATTACATTGTCTGAAAAGGGCAACATCCTGTCAAATTTGACTGCATAGAGAATACATGTTTTTTCAAATAAGAAATTAAAATTATTTTAAGTTATAAATCTATACTCCCTAAAGACTTAATACTTTGACCACAAAAGCCATTAAATCTTATTTTAAGATCTTATTTTTTTAAAGCAGCTTTTTTTATCAGTCAGGGACCCTAGTGATTAAAATAAGTACAGACAAAACTTTTAAGACTGACTACTATATTAGGAATGCTTTCTTTGTGGTGACTTGGACTAATTCAGTGATCGATTCAGATCGATGATCAAAGATTTTTTGATTGTTCTTCATTGGAGAACAACAATTGTCAGATCATGGCATTGGACAAATCAAATCTACCACAGAAAGACATAAGAACACAATCCTAGAAACCTAACAGCAGCATTTTAGAGAGTTTTATTGCAGAGCTGTATAGACGAACCTCATTTTAACCCTTGACTGTGAGGACTTCTTTTAGCCCTTTAGAAATTGCAAATGATTTTATTATTTAAATGCACCTTGGGCTTAAAGGTGTACTTTGGTCAGCTTTCTTTGACTGTTTGTTGGACTTATGTAGGTGGTTTGTGCTTTGGTTAGCGGTTTTCTTCTGTGTGCTTCGTGAGCCACATTTTTTTTTGTAATTATGTAAAAAAAAATACCACCTAAACCACTGCTTCAGTGCTCATCTAGCCAAATAAGTCTTCTAGTTCAAGTTTTTTTGTGACTGTTGTGGTATACACACTCTGAAAACACACAGTCATAACCACAGCTCTCCAGACCGAATACTCTAGAGTGTTCTGGTTTTTGCCTGCTGCCTAAGTGCTGATAGATAGCTAAGTGTGTGTGTCCAATGTATCGCCTAGCATTGTGTCTAGCAGTAGAGGGCTGTTGAGCGAGGTCTCTATTTGGTTCACAGGTTTCAGTCTTTACTTCCTCTGCACATGTACATGCCACCAGGGCAGACCTGTGGTACTTCCTCCTCTCTGCACTCTTTCTCATTGTTCCACACTGCACCAGATTTATGAGTTGTGGCCATTAAAGCTTTTGGATATTTAGATCTTATTCACTCAATAGCATTTAATTAAATAATGAGATTCCAGAGTAAAAATAGCATTTCTGTATGGTCAAATAACGTCAGAATGTTCCAAGTGTTTCAGTGCATTCTTTGGGATTTCTGAGCATTTTGTTGTGTCTCAGGGTGTTCCAAACACTTCAGGGCATTCCATAGGGTTTAAGTGCATTAAGTGCATTTTGGGGCCTTCCGTTGTGTTTTAGGGCATTCCCAGCATTCCAGTGTGTTCAAATTGTTCCAACTATTTTTAGGGGATTTTGTTGGATTTGTAATCTTTTCGCAATATTTCAGGGCATTTTGTAGATATTTGTAAACTTTTTGTAAAGATTTTTGCTACTAAACTTTTTGTAGCGTCTTGAATTGTTCCAATTACTTCGAGGCATTATTTAGGGTTTGTGTGCAAGTGTTTTGACATTCCTGTGTTTTCAAAAAGTCTATTTTTTTAAGCTTTTTGAATCGTTTCAGGGCATTGCGTAGTGTGTCTAAACTTTTTGTAGTGTCTCATGGTGTTTCGACATTATCCGTAATCCGTGTCAGACAGCAAGATGTCACTTGCTCTGTTAAAACCGCTACTGTTCCAGATGAGCCGGTGAGCCCCGTACATTCTATGGAGACTCAGAGGCGAGCTCGCATTCTACAGAAACAGGGGTCAGCAATCGATTTTATTCGATTCGGACATCGATGTACACTGCAGAGTCAAGTTAATTGATCAAATTGGGCAAAAAACCCTTGTTCTCAAAGTAACCGGGTATAAGTGGACAGGGCCTCAGTGTTCCACATACTTCAGGGCATTCCGTAGTGGTTGATGGTGTTCTTATTGGTTCAGTCATTGCCGTTTTTTTTGGGACATTCCATGTTGTTTTAATGACGTTCTATAGCATTTCTATGCATTCCAAGTGTCGTTTGGGCTTCCCAAGGGTTACAGTGTGTTTTCTATTTCTTGACATAAGAGGCATTTTATCATCACCAGTGCAAAACAGTTGTGTTCTGTGCATCTGAAGGGTTGCCCTGCATCCTCAATACTCCTCAGCTCAAGAGTGGTTCCACTAGGTGTCAGAAAGGAATGCTGTGCATGATCACTATCACTCACTTGCTCTGTATGCCCTCATTCTAAAATGCTTCCGTTTTCAGGGCTGGTTTTTATTCAGGCTGAGTCCTGACATGCTTTCACTTTAGGAGATTGTGTAAGCTGTGGGTGAGTTTTGACTGAGCAAAATCTCCCCACTTTTACTCCAAAATAGCGAAATATGAAGTGAATGACGAGGCTACTTGAAACTGGTATTAGATGTGAACAGATAAAAAAAAATGCTCATCTATTTGAAACAGTTATTATAACCTTTAGGGGAATGCAGTACTATTATTGAAGGTATTTTATACTCGAACTCTCAGCCACTCCGGCATCTTCTGGCCACTTGTAGCAACTTTTGCCTAATTATGATTATTTACAGCAATTTCAAAGCTGGCCAAACCTAATCAGAGCCTCTGACCCTTAATCATCACGCCCTCTATGCCCATAGCTTAATACGGTCCATGATTTTGAACTGTACTTCGTCACTTGTTCTGGAATGTTTTGTGAATGCCATGTTTTTTTTGTTTCAGGGAATCTTTTTTAAATTAATTAGAAAACTGTTTCTCAACATTAAATTACAATAAAACAATATTATAATTGTTCTGTTATAATATGCAATGTTCTAATAGAAATGATAAATTTCTATTAAATGACTGAAATCAATTCCAAAATGTCAACTTTAATCCCGTCCTAATGTTCTGAGTGTCTATGATCAAGTGTATTATTTAGAAACTGTTTTTGGATCAGATGTTTTTATGCAAATGTAATTGCAGCTCTATTAAATGGCCGCTAAATTAATGCAAGGAGAAGTTCTATGTATATAGTTTTGCATTTTTCTCTATCATTTTGAGAATTTACCTACATTTCAGTCCGAATATGGAGAGTTCAGTTGGAGCAGCTGCTTGTTGATGCTTTTCATTCATAAATATACATTTTTTTATTACTTGAGGTGGTCAGCAGGTGGCGCAAGAGAAACGTCCCAGTACTCATTTCAACAAAGTGTGATCTGGACTGTCTCAGCTGTTTGGTGACAGTGACTTTCTTGTTGTTAATATTTGTTGTTTGGGTGAAGGATATGCATTGGTGCAGTTATATGGAATTAATGTTGTGCCAATAAAACTAATTTAATTTCATCAAACAAAAACAAATTGATTACAAATAAAAAAAAAATGCCTTTTTTTGGTAATTATTTGATTATTTTTGTTTTCAGGCTCAAAATTAATCCATACAATTATTGTTAGTTTAAGTATTTAATCTTAGAGTTAAAGCTTTTAGCTCTTCGTCGGTTGAGCCATAAAACTCATCAGGTTTGTCGCTATATGTTGGTAATGATTGCCTAAATGGATGCTTTTGGAGAAAAGATTAATGGACTTAACACACCTGCAATATTTACAATTATATGATGCTAATAATTAGGTTATATCTACATTTATATTCGTTTTTTTACATTTAAATAAATTAAATATTGTTTGTTTTGAAGTCACCCAAATGTAATCCTAAATGTCCACTGTACTGTAAAAAATAAATTTAAATAGAAGTATAATGTCCGGTTTGAAGATGAACAAAGTATAATGTGTACATAATTTGAAGAAGGCTTCAGTTTACTTCAGAAAAAGTTCTAAAAAGATTCTGCCAGAAATGCATAAATTGACTTTCTTTTAGGGATGTCCAGAGCCGATCGTAAAGATCGGTATCGGGGCCTATCGAGGCATTTTTTAACTGATCGGAATCGGCTCTATGTATCGGACCGATCGAATGTTTACGTCAGCTACGTCACGCACGTGTCGCAAACTCGCATGTTAAACTCGCATGTTGTTTACTACTTGCAATACGGTGCTAAGATGTCTGCAGTGTGGAAGTATTTTAAGTTGGAAAGTGATTCTAGTCTGGTAGCTACATGCAACGTTTGCAAACACACGACAGAATATTGCGACTTCACTGAGCTGTAAAATTGAGATTTCATATTTGTGAGAAATAAAAAACTGTAAAGGAACAAGTTGCTTTCAGTTTTTTTTATTGATTCACTGCTGAGCTATTTGGTTGTCAAGAGTACACACTGGATTGATTTAATAACCTGCATGCACTTAGTGTGCAATTAGCACAAGGAAAAGACAAGTATCGGATCGGGACTCGGTATGGGTCGATACTTAAAATTAAATGACTCGGATCGGATCGGGGGCTCAAAAAACCTAATCGGGACATCTCTACTTCCTTTGCCTTCACCCACCTGAAGCCATACATAGTTCAGTTTGCTCATCTGCCTAGAGATGCCAGATGTATGAGGGCCAGACTTTGTTGATTGAGGCATTTTAATACTAGATCATTGGACTGGGCAATAAATGCTTTTTATCGATTAATTTG
This sequence comes from Danionella cerebrum, assembly GCA_007224835.1. NCBI lineage: Eukaryota > Metazoa > Chordata > Actinopteri > Cypriniformes > Danionidae > Danionella > Danionella cerebrum. The sequence goes on along the minus strand of SRMA01025178.1, from coordinate 44,280 downwards.
ACTCTGTGGCATACATTGATGTGCTTGACTGAAAATCGATTTTTCTCTTTTTAACGTAATATGCAAACGTTGCCCTGTTTTTTTTAGGCCATATCATTCAGCTCCACTAGACCACAATTTATGTTCTCTTATAAAGTATATCCTTTTGGCTTTTTTTTGTGGCAAAATAATACATTTGTACAGTAGGTTTTTTGCCTATTTACAACGTTATTTTCCTTTGCTCATAGTTCGCCTGTTGCTAGTACCTGTTCTCAACAGCAGAGGGCAGCAAACCCCTCTCACACCTTCCACCAGCTGGGTATTCTATCTGAATTAATTTAAAACCGAACTGTTCATGGGTCACATTCTCAACATACCAGTGGGTACGATTAAGGTTGTTCCCCAAGGTCACTGTGAGCTGGCCTTACTTTCATGTTCACTCGGTTTTTCCTCCTTTCCTGGCAGAACAGCCATTGCAGAGAGACCTTTACTTGTCCCAAAATGCTCCTTTTCTTCCTCTAACCTGTCAAAGATTGCAGGCACACATACATACACCCTGCATAGCCTTTCTCTCACTCTCCGTCAGACGTATTTCTCCTGCTAGTCCTGAATACAGGGCTCTAATTTCATGCTCTACTAGTTTCTCTCTGTGAGGCCAAACTCCACTGTCATTCAGTTGTACTCCTCTGCCAGTTTTGAGATGCTGGGAAGCCTCAGAAGACTGGCAGCATGGAGCTTTTTCTTTGAACAGCGTCTCTATTTTTCATTTAATGAAGAAGTTTGTTCTCTTCGGATCTCTGACTGACTTTAATCTTTAATTGAAGTCTTAATTTGTTTGGGGGGCTTTGTCGAGGGCTGTCTCGTGGCATTCGCTCACTGCTTTGAGCTTGTAACTGTGTGTGTGTGTGTATTGCTTTGTTTTAGTTTCAGGACTGAAAATTCAAAGAGATTTGAGCTTTCCTTTTTCTTTTTCTGCCAGTATATGTCTGAACAGTATATTCTGAGAATAGTGAGTGCCTCTGTCACAGTTCTGACTTAAATCAGTGATATTTTGCCTTTTTATTTTTGTATCCTGGGACATTTTGACAGTGGCTCAGCAGGTCTCCAAGGCTCTTACTGTTCAGAGTATGAATCATTTCCCCCCACAGTGCTTTGCTGTTTGTTGGAAGCTTGCTGTTTCTAACACAGTTCAATAAATAGTTTTAATAAATATTTAGATAAATACTTGTTCTGAATGTTGTTTACATCAGTTTTCTGTTTGAAAATTCATTATGAATACATTATATGGATTTATTGATTGAAAGCCATTTATTTCTTTAATGACTGACACTTTTTCGTTGGAGCATTGTGTTAAAGATTTATACGTTGAATTTTTGTTCCTACCCCTAGAGGCAAATATTATCCTCGTTGATTTTATTTTCTTTTCAATACGAGTGTGTGTATTTTGAGTGTGACGATGCTGCACACAATTTCATCATATATCAGTTGGCCAAGAAGACATCAAAATTGTAGTGCTTCGTTTTCCTAGCCCGTGTTGTGACAAGGGAGCATCAGTCCAAGCATGAATGCCCAGAGGTCCTTTGGCACATTCGGGATCCATAGTTTTCCAGTAATTTCCTGATGTCATGTAGCACTCTTTATTACATCATGGAAAGGGCGGTGTGAAAATACTCTGATGTCTATTACTACACACTCCCTCTGACGCAACACTAAAGCCTACGGAAAAGCAAGCAGGTTGAACTGAACTGTGCCATATTGTCTGTAGCATGTCCTAAGTCTCCCCCAGCAGCGCCTTTTTTTCCGGAGGAAAAAAAACAGTCTCCTCAAGAAGGTGCCGAGGAGGAATCTGTTTCTCCTCCGCCTATCGTATCCAACTCCATCCACATCACATGACGACCAGTGCCAGAACACCAGCCAGATCATGTGACTAACACCACTTGCCGTTGAGATGGCGCTTTTATGCAGATGCATCACAGAAGGATGATGCCAATGTAGACTAGCTGCAACATGAGCTATAGTATCGAGCATTACGAAGTTTATATCTGTGATTAAATCGGGTAGCTTTTATAATATGGAATAGTATGTTTCATAACACATACTATTATTTGGTCTTACTGAGACAAATAATAAGAAAGTGTAAAATAATGTGTAAAATGTAAATACAGTGAACCATCGTTTATCGCGGTAGATGGGTTCCAGAACTGGCCGCAATAGCTGAAAATCCGCGAAGTAGGGACACCATATTTAGAGTATTTATTTTACAGGTATTCAGTATGCAGACTTTTAAAACCCTCCCTTTACATAGTACTGTTAAAAACCACCGTTTACAGTAATGTACAGATATCCACAATACGTACATTCATTACACAGGCACAAATGATAAGCAATAAAACAGTATGTAAACATAAAAAAAAATAGATTGTTATGGTGCGTACTGTACAATTGCACAGTATTTTACTCACCACGATAGAGTTGGAAGTTACACCGCTATATATTTTCTCTTATAATATACATACATAATGGAAAAAATCTGCGATAGTCGAACCGCAAAGTAGTGAGGGTTCGCTGTATCGATACAGGGTTTTTCAGCAATTACATAAACACTAAGTTTCTGAGTTTGTATTACCGTTTAACCATTATTTATTTTAAAGGTCCTAAATGCTAAAGGCAAAATCTTAAGTTGCTGAATATGTGGTTAATTATTTGTTCCTTTTTCTGCAGCTTCTAGCCCCTGTGCTCCACCAACTGATGCTGATGCAGGACTCTAGGCAGAAAAACAAATGCAGCATCTTTAGACACAATGGCTAGTGGAAACATTGGTGAAATCAGCTGTATTTGCTTGAACCACGTTCCAGAGTGAAATGAAGTCTTATTTTTTGATTGGCAGATATTTAAGAATGAGTAACAGTAACAAGACACAGAGCATTAATATGATTAATTCAACAAAAATGGTTTAATATCTGCTAAAATGTTGAAAAGGATAATTATCTTTAAAGGGACATCTAACACTTTGAACACATCTAAGTGCCATTATACTAGAGCATTGCACTTAAATTCTTAAAACAATGAATGTGTTTATTAACCATTGATGATGCACGGCACTCTGCATCCTCTGCATTCCACTGTGAATGCACAAGGATTTTCTCAATTCTCATTGTGAAAGGTTTATGTCTATTCTTTGTGCCTGTTAACTTTTTAATTAGAATCAGTTAATGCCGGTTCCAGATGGGACTTTAAAGATCAGGCTCAATCTTGATTATTCATGAGTAACCGTATGTCAAGCTTCCTGATTCACTACTTCATTTACAGTTTCTTACTCTTTTCTCCAAGTCTTTATCATTGCAGGGTCAGGGTGATCCTACCCTCTCTGTAATTTCTGGGTGCACCTACTGCGAATCTGACAGGTTGTTATTTGGTTCGGGTAAAGCTCTGCTCACTGTCATTTTTATTAGCATCAGCCCACTTCAGGATTTTACTCCCATGCAGTTGAGAGTCTGTATGTATTCTGTCAATGCTTCATCTCACGGTAGTTTTCAGATCCTCTTGGCTCTGCGGGTCGCAGCCTCACTGTTATGGTTGGTTTTTAGATACGCTTGCTTTGCACTTCTGTTTCACAGTAGGATTTTGAGGTTATATCGGCGTGTGTGGCTGTATTGTGGGTTTATTAAGAGGTAGAGGGCTCTGAATGCTCCCAGACACAGTACAAGGTAATCTTACGGTTCCAGTAAATTCGTTGACCCTCACCAAAACCAATTACTGTTGTCGCTGGAACACTTCTTTTTTTAGACTAATGATTTGTCCTAGAATGATTCCTTTTGGATGCAGTTTGGATGGCTTTTCTCTCCAAGTTTCTAATCATTATAATTCTGGGTTGGCATTTGCTGACATATTTTCGTTTTTGCAGTTTCTAAGCTCTTTGAAGTGTTTGGCATTAGCTATAGATTAATGAAAAATTTTTTAACATTTTGTTTTGTGTAATATCGCTTTCTTCACACTGCAACACTTACCTGAAAAATTGGCTCTCAACTAATTAAATTTTGTAATTTCATTTAACACCAAATAAGATACAGAGAATTTGTCAGAAATACATCTTTTCCCCCCTTTGCCTTTTTTTTTAATTAAAAAGAACAAAACAATTGCAAGTTAGCCTTGTTTCCATCCGAAGATGCAAATTAAATTTATGCGCAAAACTGGATTGTTGCATAAAATATTGAATATATATATTGGTGAATAAAGCACCATTTCCATCCAACGAGTCCAAGAGAACAACATTGTCACTTCGTGAAAAACTGGCGGCAAACTATGTGAGAAAAATAAAATAACGTAATTGTGTCTCAGAGCACGCAGAATAAATGTAATATGTGAAGTGATGTCATCTTGACTTTGGAGGCGGGAGACTGCTCTTTGGCCGGTCAAGACCGTTCTGGGAGGTCATAATCCCAAACCACTTTGAGGACAGTCTTTGACTAAGGAGTTCATTTCAGATGTTGTGCAATGAAATCGGTCTGTTGGTTAATCCATTAATGCCACCCCGTCGCAACCCAGTTTCGCAGAAAAACACATTGCTTTCATCACAGTTTATGTGCATTTTTTTCTCATCAGATAAAACATTTATCCTGTTCAGTTGTGCGCACATCCAGGCTTTTTTTTGTTCTATTCCAAAATGTGCATAAAAATGGGTGAATGGAAACGCAGCTAATGTTTCATGTCTTAATTAAATGACAGTGTTACAAAAAATGTAGTGCAAAATAAAAAAAAAATACAGTGAATGATAATCTCATTTTGTTTGCTTATGAACATAACATTAATTTACCATTAATTACAAAAAATGATAACATACATTATATCACACATATTTATGGAAGAGGAATAACTCTCACGTTCAAAATTTTCCAGAATTCCTTTTTTTTTATTAAACTTGTTTTTCTATCTATCTAGAAAAGAGTGCAAGATAGGATTACATGAATCCACCTGACCGTGAATGAATATCATTTCACTTCCCAGATTCACGCATTGGGACGCACCTTGACTGTGTGACATTGTGCCAGGAGAAGACAGACATAGCTGCTCAGTAGAAGTTAAAAGCCTCAATTTTCTCTCAGTTATGGAAACCAAATAATAGCTTGTGCACCTTTATTAGTATGAGGGAAAAATGGGATGCCTGTAAGAATTCGTGAATGTTAATGTGTGCGCTTTATTGAGTCTGGCATCATATTTGGACCTGGAAATGCCATCTGTAGGAATCTCCTGCTGCCTACTTCCTGTTTTTTGCTTGGTTCCCACCGTCATATTCCCGGCATGCTTTGTGCAGTGACCTACACTCAGCAGTTGCCGCTCACAGTGAATTAGTTGGAGATGCACACAGATGCACTGTACAAGTGTGGCTTGCCCTCATGGAACCAACGAGGCATGAAGAGAGAAACCATTATATAAATATCATCAGCGCTGTCATGCTCTGCTGAAGAAAGCAGTACGAGTTCTTTGTAGAGGTTCATTCACATCATCTACTAGTACTGAACCTAGTGTGAGCGGCCACTGACCAGCACTTCTCTGCTGAGTGTTCCGGGACACCTGATCACATAAAAATGCTTTGAGACCTTTGTCAGGATTCAAGTGCAAAGAAAACGCTGTAAAGCTGTAACACACATGCACACAAAACTGTATTTAATAGCTCGGTCTGTAAATAAGACCAGTTTAAGTATACCGTACTGGCAAAAAAGCTGCACATTCAGTACATCTTGTTCTTGTTTTTGCTAAAGATTTTATTTTATTTTTTTAAATGGCATTGGGTGTTTTTTGGGGTGTTTGTCTTGCTGCAGTAAAATTTGGGCTGATCGTATGCCTCCCTGATGCTATTGCATGGTGAATAAGTATCTGCATGCATTTGTCATCATTGAAAACAACATAAACAACATTAATCCCGACCAAATCTCCAACACCATTTGCAAAAATTCTCCACCAAATATTCAATGAACCACCATCTTGCTGCAATGTAGCAGACATTGTTAATGTAGTGTTCTACAGCCAAACGTTTTGACTCATCAGTCCAAAGAACCTGTTTCCATTTTTTGCATCCTAGTTTTCACACTTGAGTCTTGTTCAAACATTGGAGATATGACTTTGGCTTAAAATTTTCCCATGTAGCCAGACATCTCTGGACAGTAGGAGGGTGTACCTGGGCTCCACTTGTTTCTGCCAGTTTTGAACTGATGGGACTGCTGGTCTAGTTTCCTTGCCCAACCACTGTATCTACAATCCTCAGCGTTGCCATTTTCTGTAAGAACTTGAACAGCATCTTATGTTTTCCTAAGCATTTTTTTTCACACCTCCCTAAAGCCTATGTAGAGTACTGTACTTTTTTTCCAGCTTAACCAGTGATAGCTTAGATTCAACTTTTAACCTCTTAAGCCCGAGAGCCCCCTTGTGCGTTACATTTTCGGTCATAGCTCACTAACCCTGAGAATAACCCACACATGTTAAATACTGTTGTGCTCAGCGGAAACTCCTCTAAAAACGTATCTAATTCAATTTCATATCCGTTAACCACAGCTCGAACACCATGCAAATAAACAACAACATAGCCAGAGTATAATTCATGACCAAGTTTTTGTTTGTGTGCGATATGTTTCCACAATATAAACGGAAACACCAAAACCATGGCATCAAATGAAAGCTAACAACCAGCTGAATCCAGCGATATGCAAATACTCAATTACATTGCATGAAGTCTTTTAGAGCAGGGGGCGAAAGTTCTCCGAAAAATACGCCAGCAAAAACCAAGTAAGCATGTAAATCTTGTCTTACCTTTGCCGTTTTTTCAACAAAAGTTATTTCCATAGCGATAAAAGTCCATTTGTTGTTATGTCCGGTCGATAGCTTCGCGGAAACTCCATTTTGGCTCTTATCTGTAGCTCTGTGCTCGCATAACATGACCAAATATGGAAACACTCCCCGTGCGTAAGAGCAGGTCTCTCCACGCTGCGCGTCGTGTGATTCGCCGGGGATCCTGTCAGTCTCAAAATGGTTGATATCATTGGCTTCTACAGATTCAATGCTTTTCAACCATGTATAGAGCTCCCGGATTGGACAGATGGTCGGGGGGGTAGGGACACGCAGAAGCTCGAACTGTGAAAGCGCCTGTGAATGGGACGTTCCGCAAAAGCGCAGCAAGATGGGGTAAATGGGCTTCCACCCCCCTTTTACAGCGTTTCTTTAGGAGTTTTTTTTTTTGCTGAAATCATGTCCCGTAAGCAAGAAAAGAAGACTATGAACGTAGCTGAAGCTTTGGACAAGATTTTTTCCATATTTCAATTATTGTGCCAAATTGTGCCAAACTGTGCCAACATGGATTACGCCTGAACTTTGTTCAATCAAAACCTGTATAGAATATTAGTTTCTTGTAGTATGAACACCAAACTTGCTACAGATGTCCTTGACATGTAGTGCTTACAATTGATTGTGTTTATTTGCTTCATTACTAGTAAAATAAGGAGATTTTAGAGGAAACGTGTTTTTTTTTTTAGGCGGAGTTCATTTTTTGGCCATTCCAACATCAATTACTCTTACCCAGTGTTCTTGACTGTCAAATTAACTCATCCACACCACCCCCCAAGAACCCATCTTCATTTTGATACCAAGATTTGCAGTTTAGACCTTGTAAAAGCTGAGAAATGCCTTAAAAAGTAAAAATATAGGATTTTCGGAAAATAGGCCTCAGGGCTTAAGAGGTTAAATATTCAAAGCAGTTAGAGCCAATCAGAGCTTTTGCAGATTGAAAATTTAAATTGACCTCTGAAACACCTCACAGAGAGCAGTAGTTGGTAATGAGGGGTACTCTTAAGGGGTGTGGGAACATATCTATATACTAAAATGTGTTTTATGTAATTAACTTTTAAATTGCATTTTATAGCGTTACTTAAATTTGAACTTTGCTCACCAACACGTGCATCTTTCAAAGTTGTGATAAAATGATTAAGATTTTATCATGTTATACAGTATTTTGTGGGACCCATTCATTGGAAATAATCTGGTTTTACCTCAATAACATGTTGGCTAGACATTTTTATAGGGCAAATTCATTTGAACTGTAAATATGATGAAAATTTTTGTAGTGCATGTCACATTACAGAGAGAAGTTTTTTTTTTATCTTAAACTAAATTGTAACAGACTAAAGGGCTAATATAGAATTGGCTGTTCAATGAATTTTAACATCCTAGCAAGTTTGTGGTTTGAGAAAATATCTTTTCCTACTTTTTTTTCATTAATAATCAAAATGAAAATATGAAATGGAGATATTTAATTTTTTCATGCCTTGTTTTGTTCTTGTAAATTAACTCATAATTAAAATATTTCATATTGAATGCAAAATCTGCACTTTTGCCTTAAGCTCTTGGTTTTCACTGATCATTGTGTAGGAGTTTATTTTTTATTTTTCTGTCCCAAAACATCTGGTTAAGGAATGTATTTAAAGCCATGACACATCTATTTAAGATAAAATTATAGAATCTTTTCATGTAAATGCAGATTAATCTCCAAAATCAGAAAAGCTATTTAAGTTGTTTTTTTGTTTTTTTTTTCACTAAGGTGAGAATTTTTTTTTGCACATTTTAACATTGATTTCCTGTTTGCTATGCATACACAGGATAAAAATCTTCAAGTAGACACTGTTTGATCTGAACCCTTCATTGTGATCTCCAAAACCCTTTTGTTTGCCAGACCATGCATAGCTGTTTGTGTCCCATTTAGCTCCTGAAAGCTTGCGAGTCAGTGTGAAGGGCATCCTTAGTCTTGAAACATGACATCTGGCCCCTGTCCCTGGATCAGCCAGCTACAATCAGCACCAGTCTTTTGAAGTGTTACCCGAACGGAGCTGGAGGATCTTCCAGTTCTTTGAGGTTTCTGGGTGAAATACAGAGCCTCTTTTTTCCTCCTTTCCTTTCCCTTTCGCCATCTTTCTTCTCCTTCCACCTCCCCATTTGGCAGTGCTGATGAAGGGGATTAAGAAGGAAGTGAAAAAAGAGAGGGAGAGGGGGTTTTGTCCCCATGGTTACCCACACCCCCTCAAGTGAAAGATCGAGGGTAGAAAGAACTTGTTTACTTTGTAAGCAACATTGATAAAAACCGTGGCCAGACAGGTTTCAAGGTGCATCGGTTTGACAATTTGGAGTCAATGTGGTTGTTTTGCATATCTTACACTGACCAGCTGTATTTGTTCTTCATAAATCAAAATTTGTGGTAAAATTTCAATGAAATGGAAGAGCCCTTTATACAACAACCCTGACTGTAAATTTCCCACTGTTTGAGCTCATCTCTTTGATTGCTGTAATGGATGTTTGGGTACTGATTGATTCGTTTGGCTTGCGTGATAATTGGGTTTTCTGGGACGGTCTGCTTCTATGGGCTTGCTCTTCCAAAAATATTGGATTTCTCTAGTCGCCACTGAAAACGTTTTATTTAATGTCTCCTTCATATCCATCTAGCATTGACTTGTTTATAGCATCCGGTTTCTGCTTTGTGTAGATAAATGGTGACCGCTGTTTGGTAAGATCTCTCCACATCTGTGTTGACCAGCTGTGGAGATAATGAATGGATTGGAGAAGTTGAAAATTAGAGGAAGCTGAAACTTTGACATCCCAAATGCTTAAATTTGCCTTTGAGCCACCTGTTCCAATTCAGATCAGTGTTGGCTAGCACCATCTGAGCGTCATGACTTGTCCTGTTTGTAGCGTTTTAGTCAAATATAGGCTTTGCTAAACCTGCACTGTAAATGAATGAAACTTCCAGTTCTTTTGGTTCTAAAAAAAGAAATTTTCATTTGAGAAAAACGTATTTGGTTGTTGTTTCTCAATTAATTGTAATAGAATTTAATATTACTCGTACAATCAGAATGTCTAGAATGTGCTTTGTGTCTGTAAAACACTTGGTTTTGCAGCCTGCTACAGGAAAGAAGTCAGTGTTTGTGTTTTTATATTTGTTTGCATTTCTCAAATTCAGGTAGGGCTGGGCGATATGAAGCAAAATATATATCTCGATATATTTTGCTACATCTCGATATACGATATATATCTCGATATCTTTAAAGGATTTATAACACCACAAAAAAAAAACCTACGGCAAAAACAAATATTACAAATTTCAAAGTCGTTTTTTTAATGAAACTCAGAGGTAGGTGGTTCCAAACAAAGTGCTTCTGCGAATTTTCTTTCGTAAATCCTTGTATACATATTATTAAACAATAAAGAAATACATATTGCCTTTTCATTCAAAAATAAAACAACAAATAGCCAGGCAGTGCATAGGGACAAAGTACTTCTGTAACATTTAGGATTTAAAAAAATATAATGTATAGAGACTCACATGTACCTGGCTCGCATGTCCTGCTGCTCCACATGTCTGTAGTCAGGGCAAGTAACCTTTTCCAATTCAGCAGCAAGCCGCGCTCTCTCTGTAGTGTACAGTCGCGGGAGTTCCTGTCTCGAAAAGTAATGCTGACTGGGTAAACTGTATCTGGGGTTTTTAGCAAACATTTAAAGTCACGTTGTTCAACGATGGATATGGGAACCATGTCCACCGCTATGTGAAATGCCACGGACTCTGTGCTGCTACGCCACCTTGCGCTCTGTCTTTTATTTTCTACACTCCGCGTTATAGATTTGTGGAGACTTCTCTGTGTTGTGTTTGGAGTGTTGCCAGCGCTAGTGGGTTTAGTGGCCGGGATCCTTAGTCTGGTGAGCTCCTCGTATGCGAGCTTGTGCCTAGTCTTTAAATGGTGGAACAGGTTCGTGGTGCTAGAAGCTTTGGTTCTGTAGCCTCCGGGCTGGTTGCGGGCACCGCCATGTTGAATGAGACGACAGGCAATGGGAGGGGGAACAAAAGCAAGGAGGCGGGGACGAGCACAGCAAAGAGAAGGCAAACAAGCAAAGTGGCGAAAATTAAATATAGACATTATATCGATATATACGATATGCCAGAATTCATAGCGAGTTTAAAAAATATCTTGATATATTTTAAATATGGAGATATCCCCCATCCCTACTTTAAGGCATAAATCCTTAAAATTGCAAAATAATAAAAATGCATTATTCAATTGGTTTAGGAATTCAGAAAATAGATTTTATGATTTCCTCCAGCGTTCTCCTGCCTTTTGCACATCAGCCTTTACTGCACAGGGCTGTACTCCATGACAAATTAACCTTCTTTAATTGTGGGTGAGTTATGCAGCTCATGGTGCAATGGTGTGAGACGCAATCTTAGAGCCTTTAACTGGGCTAATAAATCTGGGAAGGTTGCAGACCGAGCTGATGCAGCCATCCGGATGCTCATTTGGGGGAGTGTATGAGATAAGTCTAGAAACATGTTCCCTCTCATTGCTGCAGTTTTCTAGCAGGTTAGGGTAATTTTTCAGCCTGTTCATCCATCTTTATCCATTTTTTTCCCATCTATTTTGAGCAGAAGCTGCATAACCACTAATAGCCTGAGCAATCGTGCAGGATGAATAATGAACGTGTTTAAAGTGGGATAAACGGTGTGGAATTGTTTGGTATGCGAATGATCCAAAAAATGATAACTTATTTCCGCCATGTATTACTATGATGACATCAATGACCATATATTTCCACAAGGCTCAACATCTACCTCTGGTCTCTGGTTGTTGCCAAAGTTAAATCCTTAAATTTGGTTGAGATCTCTTATGGGTTGGTTAAATATTTAAAATATGTAACAACCAAAAAAGTTCCATTTATTAAAAAATTTCTGTGACGAAAGAAACGATAAATGACTTAAAAAACTTGTTAAATGTGGAAAAAAAAGTCAGATTGAGACAACAATTTTCCCGTTTGCACTTTATTAGGAACTAGTTGCAAGGACCATAATAAATGGTGTACACTGCTCAGATTTGCTCCTTTATATGGAGTTAATGGAGACTCTCCCTGAATTGCATTCATGTTTTTTATAATGGATGTGTCCTTCCAGTGAAATGATCACGAGAGGCTTTTGAGGTTTTTGAGATTCCTGTTTATTCAAGTACAAATTCAGTTAAGTATAATGTAATGTCCTTTTACAGTGGATTTGGTACCTGCATGACTGCTTAGTATGGCTTAGCTCTACTTGCCAGAGTTTGCCCTTTTAGAGCTTTTTTTTCCTGAAAATATCTTAAAAGATTTGAGGATCGACCCCTCCTTTACATGATGACTTGCAAAGGAGGGCATAAATAAATAAAAAAATACAAATTATTTACAAGGAAATGTTAACCATCAAATTAGTCATGATTAAACTCAATTTATGCTTTTAATAGCCTTCACATTTTAACAAAATCGTGAAAAAAGAATCTATTTTCAAAACAAAATCTGAAAGAACATGTATATCTTGGTAAAGTTAATTAATAAACTAAAACCAAATAGCTATGTCATAACTAAACAAAAATTAATTTCAGGGATGATATTTGAAGTAAAAAAATAAAATAAAATAATTTTTTTTTTTTTTAATCCTGTCTTGTCCTGTCCTGCTTAAAATCTACTACATACTTTGTTTGAGCTGGACAGTTTTGTTCTCTCTAGGGGAGCAAATATATGATGGGGTGTTTCATCCTCTGGATGGAAGCAGTGAATTTATGTAATTATTTATTTATTTTTACCATGGACCAGTTTGCATTAATTACATCAGGACAAGAGGGTGGTAAACGGAGATGGGGAAGACAATGAGAGATGTAGGTGAGGGGGGAAACAGTCAGGAGTGAGAAGAATACCTACCTGTTTTGGGCCAAACTCTGCTTGGCCAATGTACCCTTTTTCTAATTTTTTTTTATTTAATATTTCATAATTTTTCAACAGTCAAATTTGGCTGAATTTTAAAAACGAGAAAAAAAGTCTAAAGTGGGCTGTTGTAACAGGATTAGTGGTTCAAGGCTGGTTTTGCATTCTATCCATCTGCAATGGTTTTTATTTTTGCTCTAATCTTAATGGATTAGAGCTTTCCCACTGCTTGTGTGAGTGGCAAGTCAGGTTCTGTTTTGGCCATGCTGCATATATAGGCACACTGACAAAGTGCACAACCAGGAAAATAAATTTAACCTCGAATAAGCAAAAAGGATAACATAACATAACTAAAAAGGGCAAACATATGAGTGAGTAATTTCTAAACTTATTATAGGACACTAACATATGCGCTGCAGTTAAATGCTGTTAGCAATCACTGAATGCCCCCCAGCTCTGCTGAAGTCCTATACATGAGATGCTTAAGTGCTGCACATGTATGCTGTATGCTTTCCTGTGGCTCAGTTGGTGGAGCATTGCAAAGGTCATGGATTCATATCTTATGGGAAAGCAAGAACTGACAAAAAAATTATTTCATTCAAATGGAAGTCACTTTGGGTAAAAGTATCTGCCAAATTCGTAAATGTATGCAGTTTGAAAGTGGGCTATTGTTGCATCATGGCAAAACCAAACCAGATGTCTTATGGACGGAAGAGTCCCCGTCTTCTTCTTCTGATTCATCGCACTGCTGTGAGAGCATAAGGAGAATTGGACATGTCCTACAAAGGCTGACAGGTGTAGATAAAGCCAAGGTGCAGGTGAACCACAGTAATCCATTTCCCAACACTGATTTATTGGCCGTCAGGAGCACCACTTTAGCTGGAACTAACCAACCAGCCGAGAACTGTCGAGACTGGTCCAACAATCCTTCCATGTCACTGCCATGCTCATGGCTGTTTGCACTCCATTACTTAAAATAAAATTAAGACTTTAAAGAGTCCTGTTAAGTCAATGTTTTCTAATTTTTGTAAAATTTTATTTAACCAACCTGAATTTAGACTGAATTTAAATTTGCTGAATTTAGTGTTTGTAGTTTTTATTATTGAAATATCACGATATCTGTGTTAAGAAGTGCTTGTATCCTTTTTTCAATTAAATATTCTTCAATTTTTTTATTCAAAATAAATCAAGTTATTTTGTTGTGTGCTTCAGTGGGAAAATACATGCAGCATTGTGTTTGATCATGAGGACTTTGGTTGAAAATATCTTGGTAAAAACGTGGTAAGACTTGGAATTGCGAGAAAAAAATGCTCATTCCAATGTGCTTAAGCCCATTCCTTGTTAGCCCATTGCATAAGTTACACCAAGTACATTTGATGAAATATTTTTTAGGGAAAGATATCCATGTAAGGTAAGAATTAGAGGTCTGTTGTGAAGACGAAAAACAATAATTACAATCCTATTTTCTGGTTGTGTTATTAGACAGAACAGGAAATGCATCACAACAGGAAGTTACACACTGCTTAAATAAGAAGCACAACTGTGTTCTGCCCTTTTTGTTTCCAGGTCTTGAGAGGGCTACCGGCTCTCACTTCTTTTCCTTCCCTTTCCTCCTTTTCCCCTCCCCCTCCTTTATCTCTTTCTGTCCTTGATGCAGCATGTTTATCTGATAGCATCTCTAATGTTTAAGCTAAATAAAGAGTTAACAATTTTTTTGTTAAATCTTCTTAAACCTTGCTTTCAGAGTCTGCTACTTGGTTTAAACTAAATGTTCAATAACCATGACTAATTTATTGTTTTTAAATAGTATAGGCCCATTTCCTGTTTTTTTTTTTTTTTTTTTTTTTTGTGAAATTGGGTTTTTTAGAGAAACAATGTGACTCAACATTCACATCTACAAGAAATAAGCAAACCACACTTTGGTTTTTGCAGTCAGAAACATTTATACTTGTGTACTTGCATGTGTTATGATTTTCTTCTGTAGATCAGATTAATTAGCTGCTTCCTGACGAACACCAATACAAGTGTTTTTTTGGGGGTTTGTGGCCAAATATATACGCTACACCACAAACCTTGCATCCGTGTTGCTGTAAGTAATTATATATTTTTTTGGGAGATGTGCACATCAGGTTATAGCTCAGGAGTCCACATCTACACAGAAGATTCACCATCGCCCCGAGGCAGCATTATTAGTTGGGTTTACCATCAAGGAGAGTGAAAACAAACAACTTGACATGTTAATATATGATAACTTATGAATCATTAAGTGATTAGTTCACGATGAAGCTCTATATTTGTTTCTATTAACACAATCTCTAAAAGAGTACAGTAATCACTTTGAGAGCAACATGTTTTATTTGGCCTACATTTAAGTAGTTTTCAGTATCGGTTTGCCTTTGAAGCATTAATTGGGTTCATTTAAATGAGTCTCTCATGCAGATAAATATGTGTCTTTTGGGATTCCTAGACCAGCTGGTCCTTTTTTTTTAAGTTTAAATGTTAAAGTAATTAGGCATGCTTTATACATCTCGGATATTCCTTTTTATCTGACTTTAATTATAATTCTGCTACCCATCCGTTACTGTTATGCTAACTTCTGAGAGCTGTTGCATAGTTCACCTTTTTTGTCCTTTTCTCAGAGTTTGATGATATCATGATTCTAACGTTTTTTTTTCATCTACTTGGCTTTATTGGGCTAGAGTAACAAATTTGATCAACACAGCTAAATTTCATCATTTAGATATTGCTTTTCACATCACAGCTTAACAATGTTGATTCGGTTCCAAGCAGATTTTTAGAGTTTGAAGCAGCACTGTGCTGCAGAAGATTGATTTAGCAGAACCTTCTAATGTGTTATTGGCTTCAGATAATAGCAAGTGCTTTATGGCAGGTCTAAAATTTGTTTTCTCTATGTTTGGAACAGGGCCTCGATGGGCGTCTTGGAACCTTGGTGTGTTTATCTGTATCCGCTGTGCTGGAATTCACCGGAACCTGGGAGTACATATATCTCGAGTCAAATCAGTCAACCTAGACCAGTGGACTCCTGAGCAAATACAGGTATGTTTGTGCTCAGAGTTCCGTGTCAAGAACTAATTGCTCTCATAGACTCCATTGATCTCCATAAAAAAATCTGTATTATGATGGGCTTTTTGTGTTATTTGATTTATTTATATATAATCCATGGTTTCACACACCAAATTTGCTCTTATTTTAGTGTGGTGTAGGGCTAGTCAGCTGATTGCTTTAGCCATTTTAGATTAGAATATGACCAATGTACACAATTTTTACTTTACTAAGTGGAATTGCAGGTGAGGGGGCAAAGAGAGACACTGACCTGATATATTTTGTTATTTTATTCCATTGTCCTTTTTTCAAAAACGACAAAAGAAACAAGTTAATTCTCCATCTCTCCAACACAAAAGCTGAGTTGTACCCATTTGGGAATTAGATGATTAAATCCAATTAGACCATTAGCACCTGAGTTCAGAATAATCAGTTTCCATATTTCTTCCATTCACATTGTGTTGTAAGATGAGTGAAAAATGAAATGTTGATATTTTGTTGGCAAACATTAAGAATATTTATTTTGTTCTGATGTAAGAAGGAACTTTGCATTTGCAACAATGCCCCAGCAGACACAGGGATACAATGCTCTGCTTTTCTTCTGGCAGTATTTCCAAGGAAAACATGGTTACGACACCAGTCTACCTTGATTTTGGGATGTACAACTGGTGCATTTTGGATATGTTGACAGAATGTTGGCAATGTGTCGTTTCAATGATCTTATATAACGAACCCATCTCGTCAGAAATTGTTTACATGTATAATCAATTATATTAATGCAAAAGGTGTTGTCGTTCTGTGACAAACGTGTCACAGAAACCTGGTAACGGCAAACAACTTTGCATGATAGGAGAGAATCGTTTAAAATGAGCCGTTTGGAGGATACAAAAAAAAAAAAGGATTTTGGACAAAAATGTTAGTACAGATGTTGAGTACATTACATGGTTTTCATGTAAATGTTGAAAACCTCTCGAGACCTGACCAGGAATCATTGTAAAAGCTCCGTGAAAGGATCATTGCAGCTATTTATTTAATAAAGTGTGGACATCTGCTATGTATACATAGCTATGTTCATCTTACAGTTTTTGTGTAACCATATTTGTATGGATAAAGAGTAGCATGACTTGCAACATGGAAGAGTTTTTAAGCAAGCTAAAGTGAGTCTTGTGTCTCCTCTTCGCATGATAATTGGTGTCTGGATGGATAATTAATTCTTGATGGGTAATTAGTTGACTGTTTTCAGGATCTTCTCTTTCTTCAGTCTGATCCATCATCCACATAATAATTTGTCTCTGACAGACTCGGGCGCATATGACAGGGGACTGATAATGGAAGTGCATGTCAGTTATATTAGTTTTAACATAGCTTTCATTTTCTCGACAGCACTGCACTAAAAGATTAGTAAATTAGGAGACAATGCCTTGAACTCGCATAGTGCTTTTTGTTGTTGGTTTCATGTGCAGCTTGATTTTGGAAGTTGGAAGATTTGGAATAATGGTATAATTTGCTTAATTACTCCATTCCTGTTGCATAAACCGCTGTCATTAAAACACACGTAACTCCAGCTGGAGTTACCTTTTATTTTGTTGGTAGGTAGTTTTTCTATATCTAAATTTGCTATTTCATATTTCAAATGTTTTGATGGTCAATTTTTATTTCTTCCATTTTCAGAGTACTCTGCACAAGATTAAGGCAGATAAAAAAAGAGTCTCATCTTTGTAGGACTACACAAAAGGAGATGTTATTTAATTAAAAACATATATATTTTTTAATATTTCTCATGACTGCAATTTGTAGTGCCATTCAATGTCTTAAACAAAAACAATAATTGTGCCTTATTTTCTCCAGTCTCACTCGTTGAGATAAATAAAAGCGTTGTCGGAGCTTAATGCAGGTAATTTGAATTAAATGAGGGAGTTATTGTTGTGTGACTAGATTTTTTTTCCTTCATTTTTCAATTTGTCACATTTTTTTTTCTCTTCCTTTTTGGCTACTTTGCTAATGGTTAAAACAATTTCAATTCCCTTAGAGTTTTTTTTTTAAATATGTCATTATTGCCTATTGTTTGACACCTAATTGATAGTATAATTTCAGTTTAATTGTCTTACATTTTTTTCTTTTTGGATAAAGGGGACTTCCAACCAGTTGCAGGATGGTGGTCTTTTTTTGAGTTTAGGTGTAATAGATCAAGACAAGGGGAGTTTATTATGTATATATGTGGTTTTCACAGCGATAATACATGGAAAGTAGACCAAACAGGAAGTGACAGCTGGGCTAATGTTAAAATGCATTTAGACTCAGAATGAAAAAATCAGCAATACTGTTGCGTTGCAATTTTTCTTACACAAAAACCTTTGTTAAAAATCACTCTTAACCTCATAATCTAATCATGATGGTGAAGATATGCAGAAGAACTGTAGATGTTCCTGAAGATGTTTGCATTATTGCAGAGGTTTTTTTTTCTTTTGTTTGTATTAGTCAAATTAAATATTGTCTTATTTGACTTTTTCTTCTCTTTTTCTTTTTAGAGTGTGCAGAGCATGGGTAACACTAAGGCAAGACAGCTATATGAAGCTCATCTCCCAGAAAACTTCAGACGGCCACAAACTGACCAGTATCCTTGAGCATTACCCTTTTTTCTGTTTCTACATGTAATTGCTGTGAGATACAGATGAATTGTTTGATATCTGAATAAAAAACTTGATTAGAATAACAAATTATATATATTCTCTCGGCTGCAAAAATGACACAATGAATATTTGTATCATGGGGATTTTCAGTTTATGTTTGGTGTGCCATTCTTAAGCAGCTTGAAGATGGTTTACTTCAAGAGTAACACTACAATAGTCACAAACCTTGTGGAAAGAACTACTTGTTGCTTGCATATGTTGCATCAAATCAAGAATACAAGGCAAATAATTAAGGTATTGTTTTTTTTAAATGAAAATGATTTCATCAATTTGCCACCATCATGGTGAATGTAAATGCTTTGACGTATGATGATTCGGAACTAGAATGTTACATTTATATTTAGCATTTTAGTTACTGTATAATACAGTGCAACTACAAGATGTACCAAATTATAAGATGCACTGTTGGTTTAAAAAAAAAAGAGAGAGTTTAAGTACGGTTTATAGTTTCTATAAAAAAAATCTCACCATGAAGTACAGCCAATGATCAAAATAGCAAACCACTTGCTGATTTTAAAATATTTTCCAACAGACAAGGAAACTAGTGCCCCATAAATGAAATGGTAGGTTTGTTTCAACATAAAAAGGCAGAATAAAAGCAAAAATGCTAGACCAGACCCCCTCAAATTAAGAACAGGACCGATGACAGACACCCCTTCTGGAGTTCAACATGCACTGGGAACATGTCAATCTTAAGACCTCACTGACTTGAATTTTCAATCCAAAGTTTCATTGGACAACGCGCCTCCGTTGAAAACCTACGGGAGATCACACATCTGACCGATTGATCGGTGCCAACGAAATGGGGATTGCCATGTCGGTTCCGTGACTCAACATCCATGATTTTATCTACATGTTCTTTGATTTCTTCCCTGACCCCATCATCTTCTTTCCTGTTTCCCTGTTTGGCACACAGGCATCTGTTATACCGCAAATGCCATCTTTAGGCAGGGAGAATCATTGCATCAATATTTCCTCAACTGAGACAGAGAGCACCCTGCTGAGAACCCATCCGATTCCAAGGTTTTGTGCTATTCTCTGTTTGGTGCCAGCTATGTGAACCAAATGCTTGATTTGGATCGACAAGAACCAGACAGCCCTTAGTAAAGGACCCGAAGCCCATAATCTCAGTGCCAGATCTACAAGCCAGTTTCTTCTCTCCGGAACACTGGCACAGACTTTAGATATAAAAGAGTGTGAGTTCCCTGTACTTGGAACACACCCTCTGGTTCCTTTTCTTCCCACGGTCATCCAGGAGGAGTTCAGGGCAGATCTCAACACCTGGTGCCTTGCCACCAAGTGAAATTCTTTTAAAGATAAAAATGAACACTTAGTTTTCATTGTTCAGAAGTGTGGAACCATAGTTTGGGGAGGTCCAGAGGAAATAACACCTGGACAACAGGAACATGCCTTGTGTCTCTCATCATTCCTTCAGCTTCGTACATCTTGCCGCAGGTATCCACCTCCATCCTATTTCACACTGTCAGTTAAATTGGGGGTGAGGGTGGTGGTTGGGGGCGCGCATTCCATATTCTCCTGATTGGTGCCTTCAGAAAGCCTAATTGAATTTCTCTGGCACCCGTGGCCTGTTATCAGCTCTCATGCTTTTGGTTTGGCTATGGAAATGGCTTCATTTGTATGCTGACCGACGAAGTACAATATTCTTAACTGTCAAAATGGATTAATCGGGACAGCAGAGGTGAGCTTTCTTCACAGAGGAGCTTTGATGGAATTTGCTTTATCACATATGTGCTTTCTTCAGATGGAAATGTGGATCTTTTGTGCTCTGATGCGAGGGTCTCACTTTCTCGCCCTTTCTCTCATCACATTTATCACAGCTTCACTCTAACCATCTCTCTAATGGAAAAGTTGATCATGGAAATATACATTTCTGTTCGTTGGAGAGGAAATTTGAAGTGCTTTCTCATTGTTGCTCATTGGGAATGACAATTTTCTTTTTTGCTTGCTTATTTGACAAGATTTGCATATTCATATTATGTATTGTTTTTTTTACATTTCATTCTTTTCGGAGGTTTGTTCTGAAGGACTAGGGTTGTTTCAGAATTGATTTGGCCAGCTGCCCAATCCACAACTTTGCTGAACATTTTAGAATGCCTTGTGTAATTAGCCATTTTTGAGGATTTTAATTAACTGGTTGAGGTGTGTTTGATTAATGTTTGAGTTGAACTTTGCATGCAAGAGGATTGAGTTGATTTGCAGGATGTGTTCTGCATTCAGAAACAGCGAACTAGGCTTAGCAGAATGACACGGAATACAGATTGTTTCTAATAGTAAAATGTTTTCTAGGGTTTTTATTCAAGTACTTGAAACATTTCTAGGGTGTTTCAGTGGAAGAATATACATCCTTGTACCATGATGGTTATGGGATAAAGTATTAATGCACCAAACCATCAAAAACAATGTAGAACATACGTTTTTTTTATTTGTATTTATTTAGCAACCCTAATTTCACATAAAAAAAACCTCTAACCCCTAAAAAAACTGCAAGCAGAGTTCAAAGGACCCAAACACCTCAGGCAGCCTTTACACTTTCAGTGGCAAAATGAAATAATGTGAGGTGTTCATTAAAGCATAAGATGTGCAAAAAAAACATTTTTTGAAGTTTTGCTACGGAAAACTGTAAGCACACCGTTACCTTTAACATGTTCGGTGGCGCTCTAAAGCCATTTTTAACCCATTTCATGCACAAATATTAATAAATTTTGACACCTGTGCAAAATTTTGTGACTTTTTGAGCATGTTTAGTCACTGAAATCTGCAAAGCAATAATTCTCTGAGCAATTACAATAGAGTTTGATGCACCTTTGGTACACAGGCCCTAATTGATAATTGAGTTTAATATTAATTGAGTTTTAATGCTATGCTCAATCCAATTTTCAGCTTTCAATTTTCACTTTATTTAAAAAAAAAATCTACATGACTCAATCACCTGTATTAACCAGTTGGTTTGTCTTTAATTAACCTTCCATCCTTATTATTATTATTAATATTATTATTATTATTTTAGATTATAATTAGTAAAAAAAGGATAAAGGTCCCCACCCACACACACTCAAGTAATCATACCCAAACCCAGTGTGGGCAAGACCAAAGAGCTGGACACCAGGGACAAAACTGTATACCTGCAGAAGCCGAATCAGTTTTTCAGCAAAAGCCCTCAACAATGTAAGATACAGATAAGATTTGAAATGAAAAGTAGGACAAGACCATTGTTGCAGTGTATGCAACTTAGCTACAGAAACATCTCACCTCTCTAATTGTTTCTTTAACTAACATTGCCTTTTTGGTCTTAAAAATTAATATTTTGTGTGATGTATATAAAAATGTTACTTTTTTCTATTCTGTCCCTCACGGTTAGGGTGTATGAGTTACTCATCCCTCCATTTTGTTTGTAAGTGAGCAGCAGTGAACTTTGTTAAAGTTGAACAATAATTTCGCCACATTTTTCCCACTCATTGTTGCGTTTAAATTTGTTCCATGAATGCCAGTTGGGGAATTGTTCATGGAGTTGTGGTGATTCATCCTGGCATTCTGTTGTTCCTCATTGTTTTTCATCCTGCCACCTGCTTCTTCCCCTGATCCATATTTCATCGGATGCATTATTGTATTGTGATCAAGGATTCATGAGAGTGTAAATCCAGTAAAGCTGCGTGAACCAGTCCCCTTAGTATTTTCCTGTCCCTGAATAAATTTGTGGTGTTAACATGGCGTGTGTTTGTGTTTGCTTTGAAAAGAAGGCCTGGGTGAATTGAAACCATGTTGGTTTGATGTTCTCTCCTTCAAATTGAGTAGAAGCAGTGCTTCGGCTGTTTTTTTCTTTGGTGCCCTGTTTAATGTAATGTGGACAAATAACCGACTGTCAGATCAGGGCTGACTTTGTACTTTAAGATGCCAGTTAATGCAGATTGTAAAGTATTCATACTGGCTTCGATGTGTTCTTAAAAATAATAATAAATTAATGTTTGCATACTTAAACTTGTAACATTTTTTATGCTTGATTTTAAGAACAAAAAATCTACAGTTTAATTTCGACGGTCATCAGCAGATGCTGTGATCCCTGTATAATTTTACTGAGTAACCTCTTTGTCAAGCTTCTCAATGTCTGCAATGACATTTAAACTTTAAAAGTGATGCAGTTTGTCAAATGTAAGGAATAAATATTTTACATTTCCCTCAACAATATCCCAGAGCTGTGGAGTTCTTCATCAGGGACAAGTACGAGAGGAAGAAGTACTACGATAAAAATTCAGTCAACGGAGGCATTGTGAGTATCATCTGTTCGCACTTGAACTGTCACACATCATTTATGTGCCTGTGCTTGTGTGCGCATGTCTTTCATATCTATCTCATTGTAAACTAAGAACCTAATGCATGTTGGTGGTGAGGTGTGAATAAATACTGTGAATAAAGAATGTTTTCAGTATTATAAATAATTATAGTTTATTTTTTATACATTTAGGAAATTGTAAAGTGAGCAGATAAAGAAACATTTAAATCAACACAAAACAAATAAATACACAAAAATACATTTGAGTGACTGACTACCTTTTGTCTTCAAAGCAGCATCAGTTTTTATAGCTTCCCTCTTACAAAGTAAAAGATTATAGTTCGGTGCAAGATCAAACAGGTGCTAAAAATCGTTAATGTCAAACGCAGTCGTGAACTGAAACCGAAACAGCTGTATAGGAGGTTTAGCAATTTTCTGCAATTTATGAAAGAATATTCTGAACTGTCTGAAAGATGCGTATGTGTTTGTTTTGGATTCAATTAAGCATGACAAAATTTTAAACTGGTGAATTAAACCTAACATTGAACCGTTTTGTGAAGCTATGCAAATTTTATGTCTAAATCACATTCCACACACATTGCAGATTCTAAGTGCTTTACAGTTCAAGTAAAACATTCAGAGCTAGACAGAAATAATTGATTTAAAATGTAAATGCTGGTGAATGAGTTTGCATGTCTGATCTCTACTGGAAGCTGGTTTCAGCTGCAGGCTGCATAGTAACTGAAGGTCATTATAGTTCAAAATGGTTTTACCCTTAAGATAGTCAAGTTCATTTACAGTACATCCGCTTATTTGTAGTGAGCTATTTTGTGAATAACAGACAAGCAGCAGCTCTTTTTAAAAATGTCACTGGCAACCAGTGAAGAGACATGAGGACTGGTGAGATATGCTAGTGTTTTCTTTCTTTGCTCAGGATTGTGTAATAAAATACTTGAACACTTTATACACAAGCCTGATTTGACAGCAACCTTGAGACAATTAATTATCTCTGTCATGTTAAATTACTCAGCAACTTCCTCCCAGTTCTTTAGTTTTTGTGCTGACTTTCAAGACGATGCTGAGAATAATAATTGACAATCCTTAGTGAGCTGTGCCGGACTTGGCTCATGAAAATGTTTGAGGAGCTTAAGCAATCCAAACAAACAGCCTCCTTTTGTGCTCTGCTGATTGCTTTGGAGCAGGAGAGACTGAAACATGGTTACAGCTGGAAAGCTTTTCGATCAAGTCCTGCAAGGCTGCCTTGTCCAATTACATTCCTCAACATAAGCCTAGCAGAGCTCTTCCTCTGTCTAACAGCCCATCAGCATTGGCCAATTAAAACCACCACCTGCAGACAGCCAATCAGCTTTCTGCAGAAAACAACAGTGCTCAGCTGCTAAATTTATGTGTACCCTGGCATTGAAAAACTGTATGATTAAATATAATACAACTAAAATGCTTAGTTAGACTTTTAATGCATATTTATTTTAAAGTAAATTCTACCTAATCATTGTTTTGGTTTAAATGAATGTTCTGAGTCTGGTCCGTTCTATTTCATAGTAGATGTTACTTTGATTGGTTTATAATCTGTTCTACACTCTAAATAGATTTACAGTGATTCATAACAATTAGAATAAAATGAAATGTGCTGTCGTCATGGAAGACTTTAGGGGATTGATGCTCATAAAGATGGAGAAGGATACATGGTTTATCGAAGCTGTTTCATGTGTCAAGTACTGCAACCAGAAGCATCATCAAGAGACTGACACAGAGATCGAGATGGGTATAGGCAGGAAGCAGAAGATTTCAAAAGCTTTGGAAAGAAAACTAGTGTGAGAGGTTTCTAAAGACCCAAGGACTAGTGAATGACTTGGCGAAATCTGGAATTGATGTCTCAATGATATCAGTCACTAGGTCCTTGCAGAGTAACGCACCACGATGCTGAGGAGACACCTACAGGCCAGGAAGAAGTTACATAAGAACAACCTGGGAAAATGTATGCATCCAGGAAAAACTAGAGCTTTTTGGCCACTCCCCCCAAAAAAAGTGAAATATGGTGGTGGGAGTATAATGCTGTGGGGTTGTTCATTTGTTGGACTTGGGATTCATCAAGGTTGGAAAAATAAGATAAAGTAAGACTATATGAAAATTGTTGAAGACGATCCCAGACAGGCTGCAAGAACTTGGTTTGGGTCTGCATTGTGCCTTAACAATAACAACGTAACAACTCAGCAGATATCTCAAATCTGGTAAAGAAACCCCCATCAAAGAGTGTGCTGATTGGCTTGCTCGAAGCCTAGATTTTAATCCAACAGAAACCTGGGTGTGGCACAATAACATCCAGAGTTTGTGCCAAAAGGCCAACAAATCTGTAGAACCTTCACTGATCTCCTTAGGAAGAAAGGGCAAGGAGACATACTTGAGATTTAATGAGAACTACAGTAACTTCAGGCTGTTATCAAGCAAAATTTTACAAGTTCTTGGTTATACATTTATAATTCTATTTTTATTACAAGCATTACAATTTTTCTGAGAAAATCCATTGTGTTAAATATAATTTAAGAAATAAAAGATGTATTAGTGCTGTCAATTGATTAAAAAAGTAATTGATTACACAATTTTTTTTGCTATTAATCACAATTAAAAGACACAATGTAAACGTGAAATGTAAATAATTAATTTAAACTCAAGACCTAGAAATGAGTTAAAGTTGTAATATCGTTTCCATCAGTATCCTCTGAATTAACTGTTTGCTTAAAAGCTTTATTTATTATAGTTTATTGATCAAAAAATTAAAAAGGAACCTTCACTATATTACTACTCTGTATAACTTAACAGTTACGTAAACCCTTAGTATCTTGTTTCTATGCTTTAATTTAGCTTTTTCTCCCATTGTTTATGATTTTGGCGTGTTTCTATATTTTGAGGCTGGCCGCCTAGTTTACTATTGTAAGCGGTTTTTCTTGCATGTATATTGTAATATGGAAGATTTGTTGGCATTACTTTTGCCAATGACTAAACCCTGCTCACATGACCAAAGTGGAAGGAAATGCACTGGGAAAACTATGAATACGCACATATATATAAATAATGGATGTTAATAATGTTTTGTTTTAACTGTAAATGAAAGCCTTTATTGTAGTTGCTTGTAAAATGCATGCTTTCTATCAAACAAATGCATTCATACATAAAATGTGAATGAAGTGAAATGAATAGCTGCCATCATCTATCTCAGGATTCTAGAAATGTGCCATTGCATCCTTTTCTGGCTTCAATTACTAAAGCATGCACAAGGGAGTCGAACAGAGCCTGCCTCTCTGTCTTTCTTTTTCGTGGCAGTAATGAAAGTTCTCTGTGTTCTTCGATGGGAATGGATGGGGAATAAATGTGTCTTATTGAAAACCTTATCGCAAGTTAGCCTGCTCAAGTCATGTTCCCTCCCTGCTGATTCAAACCATGAGGGTGTGAAGCCAACAGTGAAGCGGAACCTCAGGAAATAAATGTTCCAGGATATTAAGAGCTTACCGCATCCTTTTTGTTTTCGTGCTTCCAAAACATGTTTTTCCTCTTTACGTTAAGCAAATGCACAACGCTATGCAGACGTTCGTAATATCAATAGCAGAACAATAAAAGATGACCAGATTATGCATATCTCAGGATTTTCCTCTACTTCAGAAAACCGACAGTTTGAATGCTGCAATGTGCGAATGAGATATCGGAGCGTAGCTAATTATAGCTTCAGCCTGCCGTCTCCAGTGTATAGCCAATTCTTCAGACTTCTCTTTGGCTCTTTTCTCACTGCACTCATCTAAGCCTCATTCTGCCCCAAGTGACCTTGCCGGCTTGGCCGTTTCCACTGCATTATGGGCCATTTAGCTGTTCACTCCTTCTATTTCTTCTCCGCTGGAAAGACTGAGACCTTCAGACCTCACACTGATGCTGTTACTTTCTTTTAGAGAATGACTGACTTCATGACTTTAGCTGCATCAAGATGGAGACCCATTCTCTCTTCACACTCCAGGCTGATTGCTGTCGTTGCTTATTGACCGCCTTGCTTCATCTCCTACTGCTTCCAGTTCTGGTTTTATTTCCCCAGACAGGCGCTAGTATTAGAGGAATTGGGGGTAAGGCGTAGGAGTATTGTGTGGCATTATTTAATGTCTCTCTAATGAGAATGGACCCAGGATGCTTTGGGCATGTAGTGCTGATGCTAACACAATAAAAGTAGATTATGAGGGGGATCCATCAGCGGATAATGAACTGATCTGGACATTTCTGTGCTAACTCAGGCTGTAATGAATCTACTGGTTCATCTTGGCCTCTGTGGACACATGCTGATGACAGCACTATGACTATAATGGGGAAAAAGGAAAGTCATCTGTCTTCTGTCCCCTCCTCTTAGTGAAACCTTCCTGGCCACATTGTAAAGGAATATTCACAGTTGAATACAAACTCAACTGTGAATATTCATTTACGATGTCGTTTAGTTAAATCAATTTGATAGTTTTGTACTTTTTCCTTCCACTCTTCCAACATCTGGTCGAGTTCTATTACAATTAATGTGTTTGTATGCATTTGTATCAAGTGTGTATCAAACCAAACCGTGGCAATCGTCTCCATGGTACTGACTGCAGAATGATTTCCCCTCAATACAAATGGGAAATGCAGAAATTAGTTAAACAAGCAGTTTTGATTATTTTCAAAAAGTTACCTATACAGTAAACAAAATAATTTCTTTTTGTATTTTTATTTTCGTCGGCTCGTGATGTCTCAATTTTCCTCTACTAAAAACTAGGTGGAGCCATGTGATTGACAGCTGAACGGAATTAAACAAAGCTTACTTATCATTTATCCTGCCAACATTCAAATTCAGAGAAGTCTCGGCAGTTCCTTATCAGGAAGTCACGGGAGCACCTGTCAATGGCAGCATCTAGGCCAGCTCAGAAATCCCCGTCGTCTATATCTTTTTTACAGTCTCAGTAGAATTTCAGTAGTTTTTATAGTTCTAGGATTTATAGTTTATCCTTAATGTTGTGTAGCTCTTACTGAGTAAAGCCCAGTTTATAAATGTTACATTAAAGAACTATGATTGGTCAGTTTGGTAGCAGAGCACATTTGGAGTGACTTGGTCATTTCGGAGACACTCGGATATGTATGAAAACCAGCACCAACACAGACCAAATCACTAAACTATTGGTCAAAGCAGTGCAGAAATATCGTGAGCTGTAGGGTTGCGCGATAATGCCCATTGTCATATCGTCCTATCGTCAGCCTGTAAGATCGCCGATACACGATAGTATCGGGGGGGAGGGGGGGGGTATAGTTATTTTGATTTTTTATGTAATTGTTTGCTTATTTATAAGATAATTTATTTACTTATTAGTCTACTTTTCTTTTATTTAAATATTAACGTAATTATTAATTATCACGCGAAATGACACATGGTAAATGAGGACCGTCTATCAAGGAAGATGGAGTTGGTGGGAAAGAAAAATGCCACATCGCCTATTTGGCAATATTTCGGGTTTACAGCAGATGAAAAGGGTGAGCCCGCTGATGTCACGCAGGCAGTTTGCAGACTTTGCTCGAAGGCTGTGCCGGTAAAAGACTCACAAACCACAAACATGTATGTACATTTGCGTGGCCACCACCCTGCTGAGGCTGCTAAACTAGCGCCAAGAGAAGGCACGATTAGCAAAGATGCCGTTTTCCATTAATGGCAAACCTGGCAAAAAAATACCTGTGTGTTACCGCAACTAGCACCCCTTCAGAGCGCGTGTTTAGCGCAGCCGGCAACATAATCACTCCACTTCGCAGCCTCCTCAAACCAGAAAAAATTAACCAGCTTGTTTTTTTGGCAAAAAATCTGTAGACGGAAGCAATACTCTTGCATCGTAAACAGTCATATTATTTTAAATCTGTAAGAAATGTAACTAAGATTGCATTATTTTAGTTCTTGGTTATTTAATTTTTTTTTTGCTTTTTGTTTATTGAAAGGTGTTTGGCTATTAGCGACAAGACTCTTTTAACACTCATAAACACTCTTTTATGTTAAATATGTTAAGCAATTTAGAGTTTGAAATAAACCTTTTCATTTTCTTAGCCGACTGATTATTGTGCATTTATTTTGAATACGCATTTGCGGCTTGCAAGGAATGCATATGACGATTTTTAAAAGAGAGTCACTCCTCTTTGAAAAACGCATTACAAGCGACTTAATAACTAAATTTCCTTTTTTCACAAATTATGTCGCGGCTGCTTGTTATAAAGAGACATTGTACAGTTGTTATTTTAACCATGTTCGTTTTGTTTTAGTGGCATAAAGTGTAAACAACAACAAAATAACACTAATACTATAATATATAAAAATAACACTAATAATATAACTTTTTTTAATATATTCCTCTGGTGTCCGGTGGGTAAAGGTTACGCGACGATGACAGTGTGAAACTATGCAAGGGCCAATTGTACTGATAATAATAATTGCCTGATAATAAAAAAACAACAACAAGAAAATGAGCCGTATTATCGTCATTTTTATTAGCTATCGTCCTTATGGCTGACTATCGTCGATAGACGATAGTATCGTCAATCGGCACAACCCTAGTGTTCCATATGCCTCCTTTGACTTCCATTATTGTCCCATGTGTTTTGTATGTTCTCCTTGTTCAGTCATCCATTATTGTTCCATTGTTGATAGGAAATCGGCGGTACCGAGAGGTTTTCTCGAGCCCACTGCCTATTGTCTCTATAGCTTTGTGGCGGTTTCTTCGTCCCCCCCCCCCCCCCCCCCCCCCCCCTATCCAGGAAACGAGATGTCTTTCTCGACTAATCGCCTATTATTGTCCCATGTTTCATGCATGTTCCGGAAACTAATCATCCATTATTGTTCCATATGTTCTTTTTGTTCCATTGTTGGTTATGTTCCATGTGTTCCATATGTCTTCCTTATTCAATCGCCCATTATTGTCCCATGTGTTTCGTATGTTCTCCTTGTTCAATCATCTATTATTGTTCCATATGTTCTTTTTGTTCCATTGTTGAGTATGTTCCATGTGTTCCATATGTCTTCCTTATTCAATCGCCCATTATTGTCCCATGTGTTTCGTATTTTCTCCTTGTTCCATTGTCAATTTTTGTTCCACACATTCAACACTCTCCTTATTCT
Organism: Danionella cerebrum; assembly: GCA_007224835.1. Classification (NCBI taxonomy): domain Eukaryota; kingdom Metazoa; phylum Chordata; class Actinopteri; order Cypriniformes; family Danionidae; genus Danionella; species Danionella cerebrum. The sequence goes on along the minus strand of SRMA01025178.1, from coordinate 14,342 downwards.
ATTTTTCAATATTGTTCCACGTGCTCTCTTTGTTCGATTGTGCATTACTTATTCCTGTGTTCTCCTTGTTCCATTGTGTCAATGACGTGCTGTGTTTTCTTCTGTGTTTTGATTATCAAACTGTGTTTTAGTCAAAATGTTATTAATAATTCTTCTCAAAGTTTTACTCTACTGGTCTGGGACCTTCTCATAGACACCCGCTCCTTCCTGAATGTGTGAACGCATAAGTGCATGAATAAGAAATCAAGAGATATGAGAAGAAAATTAAGGAATAAGCTCAGATCTCTTTCATTAGGAAGCCCGTCTATAAAGCATGTAAGTGGCAACATAGCTGCTTCTAAAGAGTTAGACACCGGTTTCTGTGGTGAGTCTCAGTGGTGTTCCTGATTCTGATTGTTCGATGTGTGAAACTGAAGCCTGCGTTCTAGTGACAGCAGCATGTCCCTGTAGAAACAAAGCAGATAGAGAGGTGTAATCACTCTTTCTAATCTCGTTCTGAGCTCCATGTCTCAGAGGCGAAGAGTCTCTCGCCCACATCTGCGGATTTCATATCACAGCAGCATAACGCACTGTACTCTCACCTCTTCACCCAAATGAGGCAGAGCTTCCTCCAGGCTTTAGATTACAATCCTCATTCCCACTCACTGTCAAGAATCCGCATTGAATTTTCAGGAAACAAGAGAGAAGCACTCCTTCGAATCAACACATAGTCAACTCCTACATATCAATCAATCTGTGGGGGCAGCAGTTGAAGTAGGGGTGTTTCTAAACTTTCTCACGTTTCTTATTTATATCCTTATATCTTTATCAACTGCACTCCTTCAATATCTGTTGCATCAGTTCAGTGTGTGAGAAAGTTAAAATTGGCTGCGAGAGACATGAGAGACATCCCCACGAGAAGCGTTCGCCGAGACTGCAGCGAGCCATTTAAATCAATGATAGTAATCAGGCGGCCTCATCTGTGACAAAACGTCTAATCTAGAACACTGGGAGTCCCTTTCTTCCAAAATATGTGCCACTTGCTGGCTTTCTCATTTATTGATCCACATCGTGATTGTGCTCCCTTTGCTACATGGAAAGCATGCGCCGAAAAGAAGGCAACAAAGCAAATCTCTTCAGTGGACTCCAGAGAAATGAGTTTCTTTGGGTTTGATACGGCGCTGGAAATCTCTGCCGTTTCCAAAGGCATGCTGAGAAACATCTGTTGAGACAAGAGCTTCCAGACATGGCTCGTTGTTGTTGGGGATCCATGTGGCCTAGCTAGGGAACCGTATGCATGTGTATATTGCAGCTTTAATCACAAGAACTCATATAAATGTTCCCCGGAGTTCGTCTGTGATTCGTTCATTATTGAGATGGAAGTCTGCGTCTGAGAGGAGCTCAGGTTGAGGAAGTGGAGCGTGCATTGAGGACTGTTCATGTGGTTTTACTACAGGCACCCGCTGATCCATCCCAGGGTTTGATTTATGTCGCAGTGATGATAATGCCTGCAGGAGATCCATATTTCATTAATCAAATGCGGTCCACACACGTTCTTCTCCACCAGCAGGGGTCTAGTGTTGGTTGTTGTAAATTCTGGATCATTCTGTTGTCAGGGGCCTGAATTAAAGGCAATAAAAAATAACTTTCGTCTGTGTTGCACTGTGTATTTAAGAAACAGATATATAATTTATTTGTAACTAATTTTTTAAGTTAATTATTTTGTTCAGGTCCTCTAATATAGATATTAGTAATTTTACATTATCTGGCAATGTTTTGGATATATTCGTTAACCCTTGGAAGTCTCTGCACACACCAGTCCGTGTGCTTATCACAGAGTTTTGAATTAAGTAATGATGCGACCTAACTATTGTTTAATTTTGATTTCAAATATAATGTGTAGGTTTCAATAACATTATTCGTTTTATGTTTTAAAGAACATTAAAAGAGCTATGACACATAATTTGCAAGGCAATTCAAATGAACATGTGAGAAAATGCACAATCTTCTTTCAGTTTTATTTTTACGACCCCGATGGCATCAGAGCCATCTAGTGGTGAAAAGAAGGGGTCATCCATAGAAGTACAAGACCTGTGATACGGCTCGCGTTTTTCAAAATTCTGGCACAAAACTAAGCACAATGAACGAAAAGTGCTTAGAACAGTGTAAAAGGTTTAGGAGAGGTTTGTCTGCTTTTTTTAACAGTTTTAACATTTGCTTTACTTTTTGGGCGGATTTATGAATTTTTATGTTGTCGTAGCACTTTTGATTTGATTTGAGTTTGTTATAAAACTTGACAGTTTGTTGTAAATTTTAATAATAAATTTAATAATAAAATCACAATTTACCATTCTAGATAGATGTGGAATTATAGTGTAATATTTGTAAAAGACAAAAACTGTTTTTTTTTAGCCCCAGACTTAAAAGCGTTAAAGCTTAATACTAACTCATGAATCATTTAATGTTGACATTGTGTTTATTTCGGCTATGCTTTTTAATTCAAATGAAATTAATTGAATTAAAATTGCATCTTAAACAGTAATTTCTATTATTGGACAAAATAAAAAGTGGAATTTCAACAGAGAAAGATGTAAAGAAATGCTACAAAAAGTGTGTTTGTTCTATTTAAAAAAAAGTGTGTCTGTTCTGCTTGGTCTGCAACTCAAGTACCAAGGCATTGTGTTTGCAGCATTCCCACATATATACGTATGTGACCTATTTTGCCCTGAATTATTTTTTTATTATTATTTTTTTTGTGTGTTTGTTTTTCTTCTGCTTTTGTTGAGGCTCACTGCTATGTGAAATGAGAGAGAGAGAGAGAGAGAGAGAGAGAGAGAGAGAGGGAGGGAAGCAGACAGAGAAAGGGACACAGGATGGTGGTAGGAAGCCAGGGGCCGCAGGGAAACCAATGCAATGCTAAGCAAACAAGCTTCGCAAGTGAAAGAGCAGCTGAGGCTCTCTCTCTCTCTCTCTCTCTCTCTCTCTTTCTTTCTCCTCGACATAGATTTATCTCAGGTGACACTCCATCATATTACTGACCTGGATTCCCACTCCTGCTTGTATGCCCAGCTGTTTTAACACCTTTCCTTTCATTAGTATCTGCTGCGAGCGCACACATGCATCATTCCTGCACTCTTCGTCGACTGCTCCACCTCTTTCTCTTTTTTAGGACACCATGCCCTAGCTGCAACTAGTGAGTGATCGCAAACTGATGCTGCAATAACAGCAGATTTAGGATTTAGTATTTTCTGGCTAGCTGAGGCTGTGTTTTATTACACTGGACAGAAGTTGCTTGCCTGATTGAAGGCCTGGGGAACCATCCTCACGAGGGTAATGCACTTAAACATGGTAATAGTGGTCTGCATGTCTTTTAGAAGATGGCACATATGATAAATGATGTTCTCTATAATAGTATCAAATGTTAATTAGCAACATTACCATTAATTTGGTACAATTCAGAATATTTTTTACAGTCAATTTTGTCATTTTTTTTAATTGAAAAAAAATTAAGAACGAATATCAAACATTAAAACAAAAATCAAAAGTATTGAGAAAATAAATAGACATTCATAAATCCCCCCAAAAAGAAAAGACAGGCTCAAGGCAATATGAACATTGTATTCAAAAACCAGACAAACATCTTCTAAAACTGTTCCAAGCACTTTTTGTTCCATTGTGCTTATTTTAGTTAAAATCACAAGCCATATCACAAGTCTTGTACTTCCAAGGGTTATCCCTTGTTTTCACCACTAGATGGTACTGATCTGCTTTGTGGGCAAAAATACATTTATAAAAAACATAAAAAACAACAATCAACATTTTTTGGTCAATTTCCACCTTTTGTTTTCAAACAAGAGCCAAATATGTATTGAAGAATATGAGACCTATTTGTTCTTTAAATTGTAAAATTTTAAACTTAACGTTTTTTTTAAATTTAGACTGACTACTGTGGGAAATTTAATTTGTTTCATGCGAGAGTTCACATTGTGAATAATATCTCATGCAAATAATATTTCCCAAAAGGACAGTATATAATATCATATAGATGTATTTCTACATAAATGAATGTGGCTGATAAAGAAAAACACTACAATTTACTTTTTAATCCAGTAAAAAATCCATTAAAAGTGTTGGTTAAAATGGATAAATTGTAAACATTAGCATATAATAACAGAAAGAAGTTCCTGTTCATTCATCATAATGCCCAACTATTTATTTCATAAGGATTTAACACATTTTAAAGTAAACCACACATACATTAGCACTGAGTGATTTAAAGTGTAAATCAACTTTGTTAAAGTGTAAAATGATTGTAAAAGAACCACAGTTTTTTTGTTGAGATGCTAACATGCTAATGATTGCTAATCGGTTTATTTTCATTGTAATGTATAGCCTCTGCAGGTGCTAAATGCCGCATGGGTACGACAAACTAACACAAATCTAAACATATGAAATCTTGCCGATAACTTGAGAGGTTTATTATCAGAGTGAGATAGAGGGGGCTCATATTTTTATTAGCATATGTGATCTGCAGCTGCTCATAGAGTGGGTGTTATTTGCATCTAATCCACAGATTTGATCCGGTTCCACTCTGTATGTTTGCACGAGCTTTATTACTTGAGCACACATGCATTTAGCCGTGTTTACCTGCTGGTGCTCTTGTTTGTATTGTGGAAAAATCCATAATGGTGATGTGATTAGCCTCCTGGCGCAAAGGCTTGTTTGTATAGGAGATGACGAATTCTTTAGAGTGCACCACAAGCTCAGAAATGGGAAGGAACTGAATAGAAATATTGGGTTGATGTACTTCAGGAGGTTTTTTTCCTCTACTTGGGTTTTAAGTTCAACTCTTGAAATGGTCAAACTTGTGGTGAGTTAATTAAAAAGCAGTAACAGTAAACAAAAAAAAAATGTCTAGTTTTGCTGTTAATTATACCCTGGTGCTCCCTCAAACTTTAAAATGTGTTTCCAATAAACACGAATGTTAGTATTGATAATAATATTTACCTTTATTGTATTTTACTTACATTTAATTTATTAAGTAAACTCTTTTTTTAAGTAAAAAAATCAGATTTTACAGCTTATTAAAAAAAGTATATTATTTACATCTTTGTACATTTATATATAGTTTTTTACATTTTGTTACACTTGAATTTGATTTTAAATTATCTGTGCATTTAAATTTTCCCAACAAATGCTAGGAGAAAAAAAGTTGAGTTTTATAAAGTATGCATTTCTTGTAACTAGACACAAATAATGAATAGTTGCAGGAAGTGGGTGGAGCCAAAATTGTATTCGTCATTGTTTTGGATTGAGTATTATGTAAAATATGAAATAAATCCTTTTAAATAGATAAAAAGTGAATGGAAAAAATTGAATGAATTTTATGATTAAATTCTGTGATATCCTTCAGAAAAGCAGAGGAAGCGTACATGAGATCGGCATTGTGTTGCAGACCTGAAATGTAGTTAATTTTGTTTAAAAAAACGGATGCAGCTGCAGGAATTTTGGTGCATCTGTGCACAAATCTCAACAGAAGAATCAGGCTAATTGTCATAAACTTTATCATTGGTGAGATGGGGTTTCTTTCACCATCAATGTGTGTTATTTCAGTTGATTTATGACACTTTGTTTAGAACTGTGCATAAACCATTACACGGCTGCAAAATGTTATTTGTGTTTTCCTGAAATGCAATCAGAGGCATTTTGGAGTGAATTATCATAAAAATAACGCACATTCGGTGGCTCATCCTGGTTTTCAGCTGATTTATAAAACAATGTTTGGCTTTGGGAGCTGCTTACTTCTTCTCTGCACTCTGTCTGATCTACAGTGGTGTGGAGAAGTGTCTGGTCTGAATAACGGAGAAGTCACTAACATTATGGGACCTGTTATTGAGTGTTATGTTTCTTCTAGTTTCATCATTCTTGAGCATTGCTGTGCTTCACTAAATCCCCTCGCTTTGCATCTCAACATGACCAAACCGACATCCAAGCACTTGTACAGAATCTCCATTACAATTCAAAGAACTGAGATCTCTTTTAATTAATCCTGCTGTTAATTAACTACTGAAGCCAGGGATATCTGATTGATTCTGAAGTCGTTCATGCACAGTTATGTTTCCTCATAATCGTCTTGTTCGGGTTAATTATTTTTAGCACTATTCTGCAACTGAACAGGACACTGTTGACCTTTGTGTTTGTCCCTATTACCACACCAACACTGATGACTTGATTCAGTTGGAGATGCTTTAACCAAATTTGGACGCAGATTCAATAGTCACCAAAATCGGTGACTGTGGAAAAAATGGTATTTGTTGAGTCACACTTGGTACTGTTTTGTCCTGAACTTTGAATAGTTTTTATATAACCTCCATTTGAAGGGTATTTGGCAATATTTTTTTCCAAACGATATATATTGCGATATTGAGAGCCATCAATCCATTAATATATAAATATATTACAACATATTAGATTTGTCCAAAAGAAACCCTTATGTTTCTATACAAAAATTAGCAAAAGATAAAAATAAATTAATGAAGCAATATGTTGTTGGAATCAAGAGCATGAGCAGTTTTAAAAGCAATAATATATATATATATATATATAGTCAATATAATATCAAAAATGACACTATATATTGAAAAACATTATTGTTTGGAATAAACCCTGTGTATAAAAACTTTTATTCCAAATGACTGTGATTGAAAAATCTTCTTTCACTATTTACAAGTGTTTTGGCACTGAAATCGAACAGTTTAGTGTGCCAAAAACAGCGGAAGAATGCGAGGAAATAAGGAAAAAAAGACGCACGTGCGCGAATGCGGAAGAAGAATCACGGACAGAACACGGTAAAAGAGTTAAATCTACCACTAATAAACTAAGACAATGCTTATATTATTATATAGAGTATAAATATTATATTTACAGTGAAATCTCCGCTAAACTGTTGCTAAAGTGATCACAGGAAATCAATCACTCGTCTGTCACTGCTCTCCTGAGCTCCTGGCGAAAGGTCTGTTTCTCTCTGTTTGTTGCCGGCGACAGCTTCACTTTTAAAGGGTTCACTTCTGTTGCCGACCTGAAAAAAACGTGCTCTTTGGACTTCCGTGTTATTCCGTGTAACACAGAAACTTACAATCTATTAATGGTGTTCCCGCTCCTGCACGCTCCCGTTGATTTTTATTCCCGTCCCATCCCGATCACGAGATTAATCACACAAGTTTATCCCATCCCACAGGAACCCCACAGGAATCATGAGACCCGCGGGAAATCCAGACAAATGTCATCCTCTATGAGGTGTCACACTGGTAAAGTCGCACACGTCTTCATCACGCATTTTTAGTAGTGAATGGTTCCTGTGCCGCTGCTCACCGCTTACAGCACACAACGCGGAACGTACATGTCACCCCAGCAACAAGCCATACAACAAACTCGTGTTTTGCTACATGATGCTACCGTTGTGTTATACACCATGGGCTTCGACCCCTTTTCACGTCGTCTGTTCCGGCGATGTGAATATCATCGCGATGTCGATGTCAAAACAGAATAGCGTTCAGCCCTACTACCATTATCGAAGCTATCAACCATTTAAAGGCATATAAATGTAAAAAAACACCCGCATCTTTAACTGTATGGGTAAATTGTAAAATAAAATCATTTGAATTGAGAGAAAAAAATAAACAATGAAAGACTGTGATTAGATTCTCAAAGTGAAGCGCCAGTGGGGAGGTGTGGTCCGGCTGCAGGTTCTGCTTTGATGCATCTTTAATTGGCATTGTGACTGGAGAACAAAACCATGCAGCTCAGAATAAAAGAGAACTAAACACCTCCGCTCTTTGATCAGCCATGAAGAGTAACAGCATGTGTTTAATATGCACAGCCTGATGAGAGACGAGAACATGGACGTCTCCAGACAGACTCTTCTGTTTTGTGAATTTGAATTATTTTACTGTGAGAGAACAGAGTTTAAACACTTTGGAGCAAACAACACGGTGCTTGACGTTTAACTTATCTGTTGGATTCAGGAGGTTAAACTAAATATTAAATTAGTTGGCGTTAATTTTATATGAGGTTTTGCTGTCTTTTCAGGACAGGTTAAGTGGAGTGTGATGTGCTGCAGCGTGTTTGTGTTTGATAATGAACTTGATTCTCTGGATACCTGCCGAGGGTTTGGACACACGTTGTAGCAGTGACCGCCACTGGAGTGGGCTCCTTGCAACCCTGTGAAATACTGAGTTTTGGTTTTACTTCAATTTGAAACAAGTCAAGGATTTTTTCTGATGTATGATTTGCAAAAAAGTTATAAACTTTTTTCCTGAACTAGCAACATTTGTGTTAAAGATTTTAAAATAGAATTAATGACTTAAATATTTAATACATAATATTTAGTACAAAGCGTAAACCTTTTAAAAATTTGCTAAATTTGTAAATTGATGAATGGCTTTAAATAAATTTTCAAAGTTATTTTATTAAAAGTATTTTTTTTATTTCGAAAAAAAAAAACAGCATTTAGATTTGTCCCAAATAATCATCATTGCATCAGTTCTATATGGGTATGGTTACAATATCTTCAGAAAATTATGTTTTTCAATATCATCCAAATTTGTATTTTCATACATTTTCAAGTAAGATAAAAAATATTCCCTCAAAATTTCAAGTGAGAGCTGACATTTCCCCAAAATTCATAAAATTTCAAATGAAAGCAAAAATATTCCCTATAATTTCATAAAATTGCAAGTGAAGGCAAACATTTTCCAAAAGAAATGCATTAATTTCTAAGCAAAAACTAATTTTCAGCTAACTTTCAACAGAAACTTTTTAAGTTTCTTAATGTTTTATCCATTTTACTTTTACAATGTAGAGAGATTGTTGAACTTAAACGTACAAACTCTCACGATACTGAGATTATTTTATATAAAAATACCGTGTATATATAACACCTACTCAATCTGAACAGTTTAATCTGAGTGTGCCGAATATAAATTGCAGCAGAAATGTTACCGTACGGACTTGGCAAGTAAAAATGAATACGTTTCAGTTGAACAAACGTCCTCCCTGGTGTGATTTCAAACACTTGAGACTGTTTAAATGTGAACAACAAAATGGGTTCGAGACGGCTCACTTGGAAATCGTGTGAGTGTGTGCATGGCTTAAAGATCAGGCGTTCGTTTCGGAGCGGTGACTTCCATTGACTTGCCTTTGAATGGCTTATTGAAATTGACGAAGCGGGAAATGAAACTACTTCACTTCTAAATGTTTCCTCTGTTCTGCTTCTTCTAATGATTCTCAAACACCTTGCATTCAGTCACAGACGACCCATTTTGGCCCAACGCACACAAGACATCCCAGAATTTCACAAACCCCTGAATTATACCTGATGATGTTTAAAGTATGAATTTAATGGATATTTCCTGCCATAAATTCCAAATGGAGAGTTGTCTTTTTTTCACTTTTATCCTTTTAAAAAGCCTTTGCAAATTTTAAAAGCTGGTACTAATATACTATCGGAACTTCATACCACCTTTGGGGTCCTCGGGACAGTTTATGTGTTTAATAGTTACCATAAAACAGGTTTATTGCAATGTGTGTGAAGAAAAACCCAACTAATATAATGTAGACCAGTTCAGTCACATTAAGAATGCAATCCTGTCAATATTCTGTAAAGCAAGTTTCAGGCAACTATAAAATATTCATTCAGGTGTTATTGTGGGAAGAAAAACACATTTTCTCCAGAGTGACTTGCATTGTCGACCATCTTTAATCAGATTGCACACTGATTTAGATGAAGCCGATGAGCTGATACAGCATGTACAGTGTTCAACAGAGATGTTATCTGTGAAACGCATGGATATTGCTTTGGTTCCTCATCTCCATGGCTCTGCTGGATGGAGCTTGGATTGGTTGAGATTGTGCCGCAGGCTTCTGTGTGTCATGACTAGCACCCTCGGATAGCATCTCAAGCCCTTCTGTTCTGCTCCAGCACTTACTGCTATTTTTATCTTGTTTTTAATTTGTGAACCATGTACAACACTGCTACTGGCTAATATTTAAATATAATTATTGCTTTGGAAATACCTGTACTGCATAGCTGTACTTGTACAATGAAGCTGGCCTGTCTGGTGTGTTCGGCTCAGAAGATACTATGTCAGCATTGGATTTCACTTAAATCCTGCTAACTTTCAAAAAAGGCTAACTGTGGGATTAAACCAGACTAAAAACTTTTATTAGGCTTGTATGAAAAAATGCTGTAAACAAAGAATAATTGACCAAACAAAAGAAGAATACAAATCAATAATACCTTAACTTGACTTCAAAGCAGTATCAATTCTTTTACTTGTAAAAAGTCAAGGATTTTGTAGTATTATTGTCCACCACTGATTTGTACCCCCTAGTGATCAACTGAAACAGAAACAGCCGTGTATGAGGCTTAAAACTTAAGTAAGGAATAGCCAAACTCAGCTGCCAAGGTGAGGTTGAGAAAGATTAAGCAGAGGTTGTTCTACTGCATCAAGTTCTCTACCACACAAATATTTCCAAGCACACTGGGGTTTCAAGATGTGATGTTGGAGCTCTTTTGAAGAAACTCAAAGAAACGGGCAACACTTAGAATTGTAGATGCAGTGGTTGGTTTTGAAAAGGAACTGGGGTGCGGAAAAAAGTAAAATGTAAAAATTTTTGTTGTGTAATGTATAAATATTTAGTTGCAAAACAGTGAAGCATGATGGAGGTTCCTGTAAGGCATGGGGCTGCATCGGGATTATAGGTGTTCTCAGAGCTGCGAAATATGGGCGGATCTATCATCTAAACCCATCAGGGAGACGTTGGATTGAGCCCACATTTATTCTGCAGCAGGATAAAGTCACCAAACATCGAGAAGAGAGGGCATGGAACCCACAGATGCCCAATCTCAGCATCATTGAGATTACAGGAAGAGGGATTTGAGGGCCTACTATCAACAGAAGATTAGTTTGGAAGAGCGTACCAGCGAGGTGCATTCATTTTAGACGAATTGCTGCTGTTTTGAAGTCAAAGGGTGGTCTCACCAATTATTGATTTGATTCTTTGTTGTTAACCAATGACCAAAACACAGTGAACGAACAAAAGAATCAATCACACCTCTCTAAAACTTTCCCCATATGATGAAAATCCAAACTAAAAATAAATGAAAGTACAAAACAAAAGTAATAGCGTAGACTTGGTTTAAATGAAAGGAGGCTTGACATCGCAGGTTTGATTTGGAGCCAAGACTTTCCATAAATGTTCCCGAACATCCAGAAATAATGTTCGAGCTCAAAAACACAGGGGAATATACAGAGACAGGAAGTAAACACACAAAGGATCATGGGAACTGGAGTTCATTTCAGCTGCCACTCACCACATACACAGTAGACGCATATTTTGGGGCCTGTATCTGGCAGCAACAATTCTAGTGCCTTTTTTATGACATTTGAAACTAGTTTTAAAAACATTTTAGTTCCATTACTTTTCCTTCCCTCACCCGTGTGACTCCACGGTGAGACTGTTCTGACAATTCAGTCTATATATCAGCTTAAGCCTGGCTTTACACAATCGAATTAAAAGAGAACAAGCTCTGTGTAAGGCGGCATACTGTAAATACAACTGCTATCTGTTCCAGTAATAATACATGAGGCATTAATCACTGATGTACAGTGTGTCCGTCTCTAATCTCCTGATTAAAGTGAACCTCAGAGTGGAAGTAAAATAACAGAGCAATGCTGTTTGTCTTTCCGAAATGATGCTCTGATAATGAGCTAAAGGCTTAGTTTGTTGTAATATATGCATGGAATTAACCAGAAAAAGGCTTAACGGCCCAAAAAAGGCCTCAGGCATGAGGAGTATTCACAAGGAACTGAAGAATCAGAATGCATGAATAGAAATGAACTTTATTTAGCATTTAGATTGACTCAAAACAAACGAAGCTGAGTACAAATATTTATTTTTGCATCAGAAATTCAGTGTGAAGCCCTCTGAGGTGCTGTTAACGATACGCACTATACGCAGAGTACGCAGGCTTTGTAGGGCACCAGCTACTGGGGGTTGACTAATGTGAATGTATGGGACTGCAGAGGACTCCTGCAGAATAAATCATTTTATTCTCTCTAATCAGCTTTGGAAGCGAAGGGTGGAGGTGACCATGAAATTGGCAGATGAAAAGTTGTATGTCAAGTTTATGCATTACATTGACAATATAAGTTAAAAAAAAGCATGAAATGAAAATATTTCATGTTTGATTAATAGCGTATTGCAATATTTTATAATTAGATTTAAATCTCTATTTTCAAAGATGATTAAGAGGTGAACCTCAATAATGAGATAAAAACTGATTTTAAAAGTTAAAAATGACACCAGTGAAGATCTTTGTGACAATCATCAAATTCCTCATTATTGAACATTTTTACATAAAAAGCATGGGGGGGGGTATTTAATAAATCTGCTCTGTGCTCATTCTTGCCTTTTTACTAAAGTTTTACTAAAATCACAGCCTTATTATTTTACGTTTGATGTACCTTCATTGATTTAAAAAATAATAATAATAATTTTCTGTCTTCTGTAAGAAGTAGGGAAGAGGACGGAGCACAACAATAATTGTTTAGCGGTGGCCCTGGCGGACTTGCACTCCAGTTTAAATCCCAAATCATAAACCAGAATTCCACAGGAAGTTATTGTAATGACTGAAATCTATCTGAAAGGCATGATGCCGTTGTTCGCTCCAATTAGAAATAGTGTTCTAGAAATGAATAACGAACTCTGCAAATTCATCAAAAGATCAGTTTATTTAAAAAACAAAACAAACAAAACATGCTCTGTTCAGCTTTTGCTCATTCCACTCAACTGTTTGCAAGTTGATTAGTTTGAGGCCTAATGCATCAACCCCTAGAGTGGATGTGATGAATGTTTTACAATCTGAATGTTCTCTTTTTACCAAAGCTTAGCCATTTTTTGTGATTTGTTTATTGCCGCTTCATTGATTTCGAAGCACTCTTTTTGAAACAAGAAACTGAAGATTCTAAATGCCAAAGATATGCCTCTTTGAAACAAATAGCTTGAGATGGAAGAAAATTGGTCTGTTTTTTTTCTCTTCTACCCACTTTATTAAGTGTTTGCATCATATTTTCCTCTCTTTCTTGTTCTCCCTCACTCTCCCTTCATGCTTCTTTCTTCAGTGAAGGAGGCTAATGGGCACAGCCCTGGTTACCATGGTAACCTGAGGATCCTAGCCTGTGAGTGTTTGTGTCTGATGTAGCACGGCCTCTCTAAATGACATGGACACACTCATTTGTGCTTCACAGATGATTGGATAGTAAAAGATAAGAGCAAGGGATGACGGCAGCTGCTTTGAAGTTTTTCACATCCTCGACTGATCCAGGCTTTGAATTCAGATTTCATGATTTTTTTATAAATCAAATTTACGTCTGAAATGCTGGATTAGATCAAATATTCTGCGTATGTGGATATGATGATGAGCATATGGCTGAAGTGTGGACAAATATTTCGGGACATTTATGAACGTTTTAACCTCTTAAACTAACCAATCAATGTGTTTTAAAGGACATTATCAAAACACATTGATCACATTTGAAGGATCTTTGAAGTGCAATTTGTATTTTAAGATTTTGGTATAAATCCAAAAATGTTAAATTGAGGTGAATTTTAACTGGAATCGATCACAAGAGACTAATAACCAAAAAAATCAAATGTGTCTCATAAGAAAAATAATCATAAATCATACATTTTTGTGTAGGCAATAAAAATAATTTTGCATCATGTAGTGCTTTAAAAGTCGCCTATTGCTAAAAAGTTAAACACTTGTATTTAAATGGCTTTACTAACGATTACTGATCCATTGAAGATTATGATAGTCATGTGATCAACAAGTGCACCGCTGATTGGTCCGAAAGAATTTGTTGTGTTTTGCAAGAACTATTTATTGCTTGTTGCATTTTGAGCCGATATAATGTGTGTCAATGTTTTTTAATACTTTCAATCAGTCAGAAAGCAAATTTAATTTTGGTGGTAATTGTTTTTTTTTGTTTATTATTATTATAGTAATAATTATGCCTTCAATTTATGTAGCGCTTTTCCAGACGCTCAAAGACGTTAAATGTTGTTTATCATGGATTTGGAACCAGTATCTTCCAGTATATGTGCATGTGATGAAAATGTGTCACTATGCGTGGACAAATATTTGAATATTAATCAACATTTTAGGCATAAAAAGATACACTTTTGCCATCGGTGGTTTAAACTTTAAAGGCTTTCCGTTGACTTTGTTGATTTTTTGACGGGACATCACATGATACATTGTTACACATAAATAATATTTAAAATTGTAGCATTCCAAC